>SJYX01009993.1:254813-264821 GCA_006410675.1 Oreotragus oreotragus | reverse complement strand
GTTTTCTGAATGTTGAGCTTTAAGCCAACTTTTTCGCTTTCTTCTTTCACTTTCATCAAGAGGCTTTTTAGTTCCTCTTCACTTTCTGCCATAAGGGTGGTGTCATCTTCATATCTGAGGTTATTGATATTTCTCCCGGCAATCTTGATTCCAGTTTGTTTTTCTTCCAGTCCAGCGTTTCTCATGATGTACTCTGCATATAAGTTAAATAAGCAGGGTGACAATATACAGCCTTGACGTACTCCTTTTGTTGTGTTAGTTTCAGGTGTACAGCAAGGTGATTCAGTTATGCATATACATATATCTATTCTTTTTCAGATTCTTTTTCCATATAGGTTATTACAGAGTATTGAGTAGAGTTCCTTGTGCTTTACAATAAGTCCTGGTTTATTATCTACTTTACATAGAGTGTGTGTGCCTGGTAACTCAGTTGTGTCTAACTCTTTGTGACCCTGTGGACTGCAGCCTGCCAGGCTCCTGTGTCCATGGGATTCTCGAGGCAATAATACTGGAGTGGGTTGCCATTTGCTCCTCCAGAGGATCTTCCTGATCCAGGGGTCAAACCTGCATCTCCTCTGTTTCCTGCATTGCAAGCAATTTCTTTACCCACTGAGCCATGTTAATCCCAACCTTCTAATTTATCCCTCCCCCTTATCTTTCTCCTTTCTTACTATATTTTAGATGTCTATAATAGTCTGTTTATTTTCTTCATCCTGCTCTAAGTTTTGATCTTAATAATTTTTTAATCTTTAAAGTCAATCCATTTATTGATCTAGTGACATGATCTGATTTTTTATAAACATATGTTTCACTTTTATGGCTTTATCAATTTACAAAGACAAAGTAGGAAGTTTAGTAGTCATAAAAATAATGTTATCTCTAAGCAAATCAACCAATATCTTACACTAACAATTTCATCCTTATAAAAGTATTCTTACATATTTATCAGATAAGTTTATATCAATTTGAAGCAACCCTTGCTCCAGTTGTAATCTCAAGATGAATTACAGTACACATTTACTGAGTACCACTATGGGTCAGACACTGTTCTAAGCACTTGGCTAGAAAAAGAGCCAAAAACAACAAAACCCAGCCCTGTCCCTGCTCTAGTCTAGTGAAGGTGACGACAAGCACACACAGGTGTTAGGTGCTGTAAGCATGGTACAGGAAAATACGCTAGAAACAGATTCATGCTTTCTGTGAACTCAGCGGTAGCTATAGAGACTTGAACTTCTTATTTCTAAATACAGTTTGACAATCTTGATTTTCAGATTTGAGCTTCTGTGTGTTAGTCACTCAATCGAGTCCCGACTCTTTGCGACCCCATGGATTGTAGCCCACAAGGCTCCTCTGTCCATGGAATTCTCCAGGCAAGAATACTGGAGTGGGTAGCCATTCCCTTTTCCAGGGAATCTTTCCAATCCAGGGATCGAACCTTTGTCTCATTATGTCTCCTGCATTGGCAGGTGGGTTCTTTACCACTAGGGCTACTTGGGAAGCAGTCTGACGATGTGATTTTCAAATCTGAGCTTCTAAGTTAGTCCAATTCTTGATTTTTGAAAGCAGATATTTAAAAAGTAAGGGCTGCATAGTTAAACCTATGGGAATTTGAGAAACTGGAGGGGTGAGGTTAATATAAGCTAATTTTACTCATGCCCCAGGATCTTCACAAAATGATTTCCTTTTTTACCTTTTTCTTGTTCAAGCCCATTCTGAGATTTCATCCTTACATTCTGTACTGTCATTTCTCAAACATTATTAAACTTTCTGATACATTACACCCTGCTCCTCCTTCTACTGTTCCTGACTTTTAGATGCAACTGCTTCCATATATGCTGACATCTTCGTTATGATAACGATCTAGCCCTCCCTGTTCCAGCAACTCTGCTATTAGATCACTATCTCCTTCTTTAATACCCACTGCTGATTGTATTTGTTTATTCCCCACACATGATGATGTGGTCATTTTAGAAATATTTCTTTCTTATCGTCTGGTTATATGGAATTTCTTTTTTACATTAATTTATACTTTACCATCATTTACCATTATCTACATATTTTACCCTTATTTTCTCCAGGTGTTTACTAAGGAAGTGGAAATGTAAAAATCTTTAGTTATTTCTTATAATTCTCAATATTCTTCCCTAGAATTTCCCATTATCCAAATATTTATTTCTTGGGGATGACAGGAGGGCTTTGTATAGGTCAGTCTTCCAGCTTTCAGAATACTTTAGTATCTATTAATAGTTGGAGGCATTAGAACTAGAATACAAGGCAGGAGCAAGACATGATTGCACTGCTTTCATTCAAAATGTCTTCTCCCTCAGGATAAGGATGGAGTGTGTCCAACTAGCTGTTTGCAGTAGCTGCACACCTGACTGGCGCCCTCTGGTGGTAAGAGGCTATCCTGAGCCGGATGGCTGCTGCTTATAGAGTCTCCACAGAGCCCTAGCTAGGGGACTGAGTACCTCTGGCTTGGTGGATCAGAGGGTGAAGAATTAGCCTGCAATGCAAGAGACCTAGGTTAGATTCCTGGGTGGGGAAGATCCTCTGGAGAAAAGAATGGCTACCCACTCCAGTATTCTTGCCTGGAGAAGTCCACGGGCAGAGGAGCCTGACAGGCTGCTGTTCAAGCAGTTCAAAAGAGTCGGACATGACCGATGGACTAACACTTTCACTTGTTCATTTTATATAGGCTTGGCTCCTCTTTTCCCTTCTCTTATTTTCCTTTGTCTTTTCCTGTCTTATTTTTAACCCCTTGTATTCAGTGCTGATTTGTTGTTTTTGTTCAGTCACTCAGTCATGCCTGACTCTGCGACCCCATGGACCGCAGCACACACCAGGATTCCCTGTCCTTCCTCATCTCCCGGAGCTTGCTCAAACTCATGTCCATTGAGTCGGTGATGCCATCCAACCATCTCGTCCTCTGTCGTCTCCTTCTCCTCCTGCCCTCAATCTTTCTCAGCATGAAGGTCTTTTCAATTGAGTCAGCTCTTCCCATCAGGTGGCCAAAGTACTGTAGCTTCAGCTTCAGCATCATTCCTTCCAATGAACATTCAGGATTGATTTCCTTTAGCATTGACTGGTTTGATCTCCTTGCAGTCCAAGGGACTCTCAAAAGTCTTCTCCAACACCACAGTTTGAAAGCATCAATTCTTAGGTGCTCAGCCTTCTTTATAGTCCAACTTTCACATCCATACATGACTACTGGAAAAAAACATAGCTTTGACTAGATGGACTTTTGTCGACAAAGTAATGTCTCTGGTTTTTAATATGCTGTCTAGCTTTTCTTTCAAGAAGCAAGCATCTTTTAATTTCATGGCTGCAGACACCATCTGCAGTGATTTTGGAGCCCCCAGAATAAATTCTCCCACTGTTTCCATTGTTTTCCCATCTATTTGCCATGAACTGATGGGACGGGATGCCATGATCTTAGTTTTCTGAATGTTGAGTTTTAAGCCAACTTTTTCAATCTCTTCTTTCTCCTTCATCAAAAAGCTTTTTAGTTTACCCTGCCATAAGGGTGGTGTCACCACATATCTGAGGTTATTAATATATCTCCCGGCAATCTTGATTCCAGCTTGTGCTTTATCCAGCTCAGCACGTCACATGATGTACTCTATACAGAAGTTAAACAAGCAGGGTGACAACATACAGCCTTGATGTACTCCTTACCCAGTTTGGAACCAGTCAGTTGTTCCATGTCTGGTTCTATCTGTTGCTTCTGGACCTGAATATAGGTTTCTTGGGAGACAGGCAAGGTGGTCTGGTATTCCCATCTCTTGAAGAATTTTCCACAGTTTGTTTTGGTTCACACAGTCAAAGGCTTTAGTATAGTAAATGAAGCAGAAGTAGATGTTTTTCTGGAACTCTCTTGCTTTTTCTATGATCTAATGGATGCTGGCAATTTTATCTCTTGTTCCTTTACCTTTTACAAAGTGCTGATTTAAGCCTTTACAAAGGAGCATATGGTGAGTCCATAGCAGGAACTCAAGAATTTATACTTGTGACATAAGCTTTGATTTAGTCACAAAGAATGTCAGTGGTTCTGAAAAGAGGATTTTGATCAAACATTTGTCATTTTTTATCAAAATTAAAAAAAACCATGAACTGAATGAACACTGAGGGATGTTACTCCACTAGAAGAAAATATGCATTTAATGTCATAATTGATAAATGGGAAATGAGGTCAATGGTGAAACAGTCTTTATAAGTTGGTAATACTGGAGCCAACATCACCTTTTAAAGATAATGTAAATTTCATTCTGTCTAAAGTTAGAGATAAACTAGGAAGATCACTCTAATTTCTCTCTGTTCACCAAATCCTGAGACTGGTGTGTGAATCCTAGTATTTCTAAAAAGGAGTCGGTATTTGTCTCTGCTAATATATCAGCTGCTGCACAGCTTTTTACTTAATGTTGACCTATGGTATAAAAACTTTTACTGCCTCTTTAAACATCTGATGTCTTACTTATGTCAACTCAGTTCAAAAATTTGCATTTGATATCTCTTGAATATAATTTTTCAGAAAAACAGGAAATGTTTTTAGCTTTACCAGTTTACTGGTGACTTCATGAAAATGTAATATTTCTATTTTTACTCTACAAAGAAGCAAATTACTCCACCTGGAATCATCACACATATATTCTGAGTTACAGAGAAGGGTCTATATTATTTAAATGTGAGTTAAACTTGATTGAAACTAATTTAAACTATTATCATTCTCTTCATCAAACTCAATTTCTTCTGGAACTTTTACCCTCCCTTTGTAGTTTGAAAATAGTAAACAATTTAACTGTAAAGTCTAGAAATTATCAGTAACATCTAATTGATAAACAAAGTAAAAAATGCCACCATTCAAGCCTTGGATAAAACAAGAAGAGTCACAGTCATCTGTAATGCAGAAATACTATGTGGCAAGAGTAAAGTTAGAAGTGAAGGGTAGAATTACTTTGTATGTTTGAATATAAAAGAAATTAAGGGAAAATTGAGATTCATTAAATAGAAGTGCAATAACTATTCTCTCTGTTTCTACTCTTACTGTTCTAGAATAAATTCTCCTTGACACAATGTAAGTAATATTTTAAAAACATAAGCCAAACCATATCGATCTTTTGCTCACAGCCATCCTTGGCTTATATGAAAGTCCCTGGAGGGTTTACAAGATCCTACATGAGCTAGCCCTGACTACCTTTGCAACAGCATTTCCTACCAGTCTCCTCTTAACTTATTCATGTTTGGAACCAATTACACCAGTCAAAGTAATTGTCAAAGTACACGTTCATTCTTGTGCTTAATCTGTCATTACAAAGACTGTTTTGGTTTCCCATAATGAAGTAACAAATGCTAACACAGGATAATGGACCAGTATCATGACTACCAAAAGACAGAATGGAAGTTAGTTGTACATATACCTAATTCTTCCAAGAAGCTATTCTTATAGACATCAGCAACCAGGGAAGGAATTAGTCTGCTGATGTGACATTTCAACAAATAACAGGCACTAAAGACTTACCTGCAGCAACTATGATAACATCTGCCAACAGAGTATGGATCTTCAGTTGCTCTTTGGGGGTATATCTGTGAGCTATTGTCACAGTTGCATCACCTGGAATGCAGAATAACTTCTATTAGTAATTACTGAGTTTTTTTTTTTTTTTTAATAAGGCTTCAATTCTAGAGGAGTTCCAGTAACATCCTAAGAATAGTAAAATTGCTTTGAAATTATCAAAACACTTTGCAAGCAAAAGCTAGATATGGAAATCTAGTGACTCAAAATATTGCACCCTTCAGTTGACCAGTAGAAAGTCAAATGAGACCAAATGAAGGTATGTGCTGTTCATCATAGGAGATCTGCAAGCAGAGTCCAAGAAACCAAGGATTTGAAAGTTTTATATTGACAAGCCAATACATAGATGCAGGGCATACTCACTGGCTTGATAATAAGATATATAAATATTAAAAGCAACAAAGTAGGTGCAGTGAAAATGGGACAGTGTGCTGTGGAAACACAGGTGAGAGATTGATTTGCCTCACTTCATGGCAAATGAAAGGGGGAAAAGTGGAAGCAATGACAGGTTTTATTTTCTTGGGCTTCAAAATCACTGTGGATGGTGATTGAAGACATGAAATTAAAAGATGCTTGCTCCTTGGAAGGAAAGTTATGACCAACCTAGACAGTGTATTAAAAAGCAGAGACATCATCTTGCCTACAAAGGTCCATATGGTCAAAGCTATGGTTTTTCCAGTAGTCACGTATGGATTTGAGAGTTGGACCATAAAGAAGGCTGAAGAATTGAGGCTTTCAAACTGTGGTCCTGGAGAAGACTCTTGAGAGTCCCTTGGATAGCAAGGAGATCAAACTAGTCAATGGTAAGGGAAATCAACCCTGAATACTCGTTGGAAGGACTGATGCTGAAGCTGAAGCTCCTGTTCTTTGGCCACCTGATACAAAGACCTGACTCACTGGAAAAGACCCTAATGCTGGGAAAGACTGAAGACAAAAGGAGAAGGAGGTAGCAGAGGATGAGATAGATAGCATCACTGACTCAGTGTACATGAATCTGAGCAAACTCCGGGAGCGACTAAAGGACAGGGAAGCCTGGTGTGCTGCAGTCCATGAAGTCACAAACAACAACAGAAACAACAGCAGCTGAGGAGATGTCACAGAAGGCTCCCTAAAGGAGTCAATACACATTTTTAGCTCATGAAGTATGAACAAGAGTATACTAATCAGAGAAAGAATAAAAGGGCATTACAAGTCAAAAGGATAGCAGGAAAAAGTGGATCGACTTTGAAATTATATGTTCAGGAAATGATGACATGGTCTAGGATATAATAGGAAATACTCCACACTTTAATAAAGTGATGTAGGAATAAGAGGAGTTGGCAGTATGAAGGATACCAGAGCTTAATGTGTGAGCCAAGGAAAGGGAATGAGAGAAAGGCAGTGATGAGAGCAGTTAAAGGGAAGACTTCCAGTAGGAACATGGATGTGTTAAACAGGATCTTCTATCTGCTCCTCCCAGATAACATGCAAAATTACACAGTTAATGACAACAACAAAAACTGCATAATTCCTCTTTTTAGCAAAACTAGAAGACATATTTTTCACAGACTCCAAAAATATGTAACAGTACCCAGGTGCAGCAGAGTTAGTAGATGTCACACAGGGAGAAAGGCAGAAAGAAGTTCAAACAATAACAACATGGCCAGTAGCAGCAGATCTCTGAAAAATGATTACAAAAATGTACTTCCTGAGGGTGAAGGAGGTCATAGCAAATTGCAAAATCTCTCTCTCCTATTGTATGTAGGAATAAAGGCAGAAGAAGCCCTCTTGCACCTCGCATAGTTCACAGTAAGTGGTAACACAGACTCAGAGGAGCCGTTTAAGAAGGAAATGATTTGATTCCATGAAGGTGGTGAAGAAAATAACCTGAAGGCTGCCCAGAATGTCTTCCCCAAACCCTAGCAGAAGTATCTTGCAAGCATCAGATTCAAGAAAATCCAACTCACTTCATGATAAGTAATCTAAAAAAGGACTCTATAAACAGTATCCATAATACTATATAGGGGCTTCCCTGATGGCTCAAGACCTTCTAGACTAACATCCAAAAAAGATGTCGTTTTCATTATAGGGGATTGGAATGCAAAAGTAGGAATTCAAGAAACACCTGGAGTAACAGGCAAATTTGGCCTTGGAGTACAGAATGAAGCAGGGCAAAGACTAATAGAGTTCTGCCAAGAGAACGCACTGGTCATAACAAACACCCTCCTCCAAAAACACAAGAGAAGACTCTACACATGGACATCATCAGATGGTCGACATCGATATCAGATTGATTATATTCTTTGCAGCCAAAGATGGAGAAGCTCTATACAGTCAGCAAAAACAACTCTGGGAGCCGACTGTGGCTCGGATCATGAACTCCTTATTGCCAAATCCATACTTAAATTTAAAATGGAGAAAACCACTAGACCATTGAGGTATGACCTAAATCAAATCCCTTATGACTATATAGTGGAAGTGAGAAATAGATTTAAGGGACTAGATCTGATAGAGTGCCTGATGAACTATGGATGGAGATTCGTGTCATTGTAGAAGAGACAGGAATCAAGACCAGCCCCAAGAAAAAGAAATGCAAAAAAGCAAAATGGTTGCTTAAGGAGGTCTTACAAATAGCTGTGAAAAGAAGGGAAGTGAAAAGCAAAGGAGAAAAGGAAATATATACCAATTTGAATGCAGAGTTCCAAAGAATAGCAAGAAGAGATAAGTAAGCCTTCCTCAGTGATCAATGCAAAGAAATAGAGGAAAACAACAGAATGGGAAAGACTAGAGATCTCTTCAAGAAAATTAGATGGTTTTTCCAGTGGTCATGTATGGACGTGAGAGTTGGACTATAAAGAAAGCTGAGTGCTGAAGAATTGATGCTTTTGAACTGTGGTGTTGGAGAAGACTCTTGAGAGTCCCTTGGACTGCAAGGAGATCCAACCAGTCCATTTTAAAGGAGATCAGTCCTGGGTATTCATTGGAAGGACTGATTTTGAAGCTTAAACTCCAGTACTTTGGCCACCTGATCCAAAGAGCTGACTCATTTGAAAAGACCCTGATGCTGTGAAAGATTGAGGGCAGGAGGAGAAGGGAACGACAGAGGATGAGATGGTCGAATGGCATCATTAATTTGATGGACATGGGTTTGGGTGAACTCTGGGAGGTGGTGACGGACAGGGAGGCCGGGTGTGCTGCGGTTCATGGGGTTGCAGAGAGTTGGACACCAGTGAGAGACTGAACTAAACTAAACTGAACTGAACTGATGGCTCACATGGTAAAGAATCTACCTGAAATGCAGGAGACACAGGTTTGATCCAAGGGTTGGGAAGTTCCACTGGAGAAGGCAATGGCAACCAATCCAGAATTCTTGTCTGGAGAATTCCATGGACAGACGAGCCTGGTGGGCCATAGTCCACAGGGTCACAAAGAGTCAGATACAACTCAGTCACTAACACTTTCATAATACTATATACATGGATCAGCCCTGGGGAATTTTGATATTAGTGGTTGTTGCATGACTGTACATTTGTCTAAATTAATGGAACTAAACACCAAAAAACTGAATTTTACTCTATACAACTGTTTAAATAAATTTTATTCTATTCTAAGTAAACAAAAATGCCCGATGCAAGGTCAAAACACCAAAAAATAATTTTAAGTATTTACCAACAAAGTAATAAGCTCAACAGAAAAATGTTATGGAAAAGTTGAATACTATGACCAAACACTATGCCAAACACTTGCTAGAACACATTGCCACTCATAATTCATAATCTGAATGATCAGTGCTTGAGTTACCAAGACAAATAAAATTCATATTAATGGTAAGCTGGATGAAAAAGTAAAACCTATTCTAGTGTTAAAAAAAATCAACTTGAAGAGACACATGTACCCCAATGTTCACTGCAGCACTGTTTATAATACCCAGGACATGGAAACAACCTAGATGTCCATCAGCGGATGAATGGATAAGAAAGCTGTGGTATATATACACAATGGAGTATTACTCAGCCATTAAAAAGAATACATTTGAATCAGTTCTAATAAGATGGATGAAACTTGAACCAATTATACAGAGTGAAGTAAGCCAGAAAGAAAAACACCAATACAGTATACTAACACATATATATGGAATTTAGAAAGATGGTAATGAGGACCCTGTATGCAAGACAGCAAAAGAGACACAGATGTGTAGAGCGGACTTATGGACTCTGAGGGAGAAGGAGAGGGAGAGGGAGAGGGTGGGATGATTTGGGAGAATAGCATTGAAATATGTATACTATCATGTAAGAAGTGAATTGCCAGTCTATGTTCAATGCAGGATGCAGGATGCTTGGGGCTGGTGCTTGGGGATGATCCAGAGGGATGATGTGGGGTGGGAGGAAGGAGGGGTGTTCATGTTTGGGGGTTCATGTACACCCATGGCAGATTCATGTCAATGTATGCCAAAACCAATA
>SJYX01009993.1:185910-253471 GCA_006410675.1 Oreotragus oreotragus | reverse complement strand
AGTCTATGTTCAATGCAGGATGCAGGATGCTTGGGGCTGGTGTATGGGGATGATCTGGAGGGAAGATGTGGGGTGGGAGGGGGGTTCATGTTTGGGAGTTCGTGTGAAAAAATAAATAAATACAAAAAAAAGAAGAAAAAAAAATCAACTTAGCAATTTTTATTGCTGATTTTAACACAATTTTCCCTGAATAATGATGAATCTTGTTTATGATGGAGTCACTCATTCTTTCTCCAATCATTGCATTGTTAGTCACCCCATGCCTGCTTCCATAATTCTGCTCTCTTGACTCCCACAAGACTGAGCTCCTTTTTCCCTCCAAATTCCTTTGCCATTTCTATCCTCTCCTTGCCACCTATTTCCCAAGGTTCTATGATTTTCCATTCCATACCATTTCCCTTGGAATATATGAATGGCTCCTGTACCTTTAGAAGTGATATTTCCTCATATGACTTCCAAACAGACTGCATTAACTCTATTCTTATTCTTTTACTCAAGATATATTGTCCAAGTGCCACACATAAATATAAATGGATGATATATGAACTAAAACCCAAATTCCTTCACTCATTGTGTTCTCCTTCATGTCTGCTAGCTGCAAATGCCACTGCAAACCTGCTATCCTGCCTATGTTATCTACTCTTATAATGGCACCACCTTCCTCGGTATTTTCTGCCCAGAAAGTTGGCATCATCTATGAAGTTCCTCCTCCCTTCACCATCACCTGGGGTCTAACATCACAAAGTCTAGTTAGAACAGAAGCGGTGTCCTTTGTATGAGTTTTCCTTTCAAAGTCTTGTTCAGTACCTTGCATATACTGAGAGAATTCTCAGTAGCTATTTATTAAACAAATATTATTAAAGACATGTAGTTACTAAAAGTAAGTACAAGCTGTAAACAATCAACATATGTAAAGTATATGTTTAGAACCATCCCAAGGCACCAGAATTATGAAGCAACCTCCATCTCTATCTTAATACAGGTCTCCTATATTTAGAAAACTTCCCTTAGACATTAACAGCCCACTCAAGCATTATCTTGTTCCAAATGAGAGACCCCTGGGACTTCTCTGGTGGTCTAGTGGATAAGACTCTATGTTCCCAATGAAGGGGCCCAGGTTCGATCCCTGGTCAGGGAACTAAATCCCACATGCCACAACTAAGCCTGTGTGCTGCAACTGCTGAGCCCTGTGGCAAGTAGCCCACCTGTGGTGCCTGCACCACAGTGAATAGCCTGAGTGCCCTGAGTGCCTCAATGAAGACCCAGCACAACCAAAAAAGTAATAATTAAAAAACCACCAAATGAGAGCATCCCAAATCCTTGCAAATACCAAAACGAAACCAAAACCTCCCACTTCATCATTACTAATGATTTCATTAAGTAACTGAGAGATACATAATTCAGTGAATTATATACACATATAATTAATAACCTATAAAGCTTCAAGCAAAAGAAAAAAATGAGATGAATTTCAATCAGCATGGAAAGATCTTTAAGATAACTTCACTTCTTAATTAATAATATCTAGTTAATGTTTTTTAACTCCTGAGTGTGGCTAGGAATACTCATGGCAATATCAAAGTCTTTTTTAGACTTGATGGATCAGTTTCTGACCGTTGCACAATCAATCAAACCATGGGAAGGTTTTTAACCTACTATTCATTAGAGTAGATGATGACAGCAAAAGAGAAGTGAACCAAGGGAGTTAAGAATAAATGTGTTCAAATAATGCCTCAGACTCTTCTGCATTTGTTCCTGAATACCTGTTCCTGGAGGGACTCCTATGGTGGTCTGGTGGTCCTGTGGTTAAGACTCCATGCTCCCAATGCAGGCGGACCAGGTTTGATCCCTGATAGAGGAACTAGATCCCACATGCCACAACTCAAGATCCTGCATGCTGCAGCTAGAAGATCGAGCACACCACAACTAAGACTCAGCACAGCCAAATCAATAAAGAAAAAATATTTTGAACATCCCTGGTGGCTCAGCTGGTAACAAACCTGCCTGCTAGTGCAGGTAGATGCAAGAGATGCAGGTTCGATCCCTGAGTCACGAAGAGCCCATGGAGAAGGAAATGGCAACCCACTCCAGTATTCTTGCCTGAAGAATCCAATGGACAGAGGAACCTAGCAGGCTACAGTCCATGGGTTTGCAAAAAGTTGGACACAATTTAGTGACTAAACAACAAAACCCCGTCCCTCATCCTGAGAACTAACTGTCCTAACCCTACTCTTATTTAGCCTGTCTTACTCGGCATTGTGAAAATTCTGTCATTTCTGTTTTCAATTCTGGTGTTCCATCACCTTTCTTCAGTGAATCCCAGGGCATGCTGCACCTAGTCATTACTAGTGCCTTAGCTTTTTCCCTAGGATAATCAGAACCAACAAGTTACCGCAGCCANCCTCATCCTGAGAACTAACTGTCCTAACCCTACTCTTATTTAGCCTGTCTTACTCGGCATTGTGAAAATTCTGTCATTTCTGTTTTCAATTCTGGTGTTCCATCACCTTTCTTCAGTGAATCCCAGGGCATGCTGCACCTAGTCATTACTAGTGCCTTAGCTTTTTCCCTAGGATAATCAGAACCAACAAGTTACCGCAGCCACTCCACAGAATGATGCATATCTTTCACACTCAGATGACTTTTTCTCACACTGTTTTATCCTCCTAGTGTGCATATGATAACAACTTGGTTTCAGGCCTCCTTTTCTCTATCACACAAATCTAGGTAAAGATGTTTTATAAGAAGAATCTTAAGCAACTTTATTGTGCCCAGTGTTTTACATCATATTTGTAAGATATAGTAAGAACGAAAGACTGAGGACCTATCTCCAAGAATCATAGAGCTCTGTTAGAACTTAATAATTAGTTGCCGGGCAAGAAATGCTCCTGACTATATAAGAGTCTGCAGTCAATCAAAAATTGTTCACTGGGAGCCAGCCCCCTGCACATCGTCTAGGCTATCATTACCTCTGTGATTTATGCAAAATTACAGATTATAGCAAAGGGTTGGTGGTAACTAACACAGAGTGCCAACTGAGGAAATTAATTTTTGATGTTAGAAATGCTAAGACAACACAATATGATTCATTTTAGAGTATCATTTTTTTGTTAAAATTACCTAAAATGAGGAATTTACTTTTGTCAGGCATTTCATTTATTCAACAACCAAGAAATAACACCAGGGCCATGCCAAGTAATAGAGACATACAATTCTCTACTCTCACATAAAAACAGATCTGTGAATCAGAACTGTAATACAGTGTGATAATTCCACATTAAAAGGAGATATAAGTTACAGAACTAGCAGAGAGAACCATGATCTACTCTAGCTAAGAACCACACAGGGGCACTTAAAGCTCTTAGAGACAGATTCTTAATGTGAGCAGGAATTTAATTTCCTTCTGCTTCATTTCCCTTATGCTTTTCCTATCTTTTCCAACTAATAAATTATTTTATATAAAAATAATTATGGGTATTTTATTTAGCCCAAACTGTTAGAAAGTCCTTCATATACCAGCAAAACTCTACCTTTTTGCTATGATCCTAGATCTATCTTCCTCAACAACACAGGGCAAGTCTCATCTTCTTTATCCATGAGGCAAATCTTCAAACCTGTATTTGTTTGTGCCTGCATCAGCAGATGAAGCAAAATGGCAAATCCAGTAGGAGCTAGAATCTCACATGTAAGGTATTGCTTTGTCAGCCTCTTTGGATAAGGGAAAATGGCATCATTCCTGATACATTTAACTTATACCAGGGTCTGGCTTAGGGGAAAAAATTAAGGAAATAGCAAAGAAGGAAAACTTCTTTTTGTCAAGAAGGAAAACTCAGTACCCATCAACAGAACAGCACTAGATAGAAAAATGAAGCCTGAGTTCTGTTTTTAGAAAATGACTCCAGAGGCCTAAAGGTTCTGGATTTGAACATGTATTTCTTTCTCTCTTCATAAGCTGCTATTTTATATCTTTAAGCATGAAACAGAAAAACAAAACCCTTCCTACTAAGAAATGCTCCATGGAAGCTACATGGGCAGAACCAAAGCATATATGATAAAAACAACCCTTATAAGAACTTACCACACACCTAGCACTGTTCTAGTTATGCATATTAACTCATAACAATCCTCACCAAACACTGTATTTTTGTGAGATAGAAACTAACATTACATTATATAAATGAGAAAAGTGAGAAAACACAAAGAGCCCATAATTTGTTCAAGGTCATAAATCTACATAAGAGCCAGAATTCAAACTCATTTAGTCCAGCTCTTGAGGCCAAGCTCCTAGTCACTTCACTGCAAAGCCTCCACATGGGACAAGAAAGGAAAGGAGCTCAGAGCAATAGAATCAGAGTTGGCACACACTGTGTTTTCACTTCGGTCAACAGAATAGCATTTCCGGGATTATGCTGATACTAGGGAGGCCAGGGAGGGATTTCAATGACACTTCTTCCTTAGGCATGAAGTCTGCCTTCAAATCCCACCCAGAATACACCGGGAGTACTGATGCGAGCACATCCGACGGAAAACATCATGTGCCTCTAACACACAAAAAGACAGTTTAGGCGTTAATTTTTGTGCGTACTCAGTTGATCTACTGTCTCTGACTCTTCATGACCCCATGGACTGTGGCCCTACCAAGCTCCTCTGTCTATGACATTTTCCAGGGAGGAATACTGGAGTGGGTTGCCATTTCCTCCTCCAGGGGATCTTCTTGTAAAATAATCTCTAGCCAGTTTTTCCAAGTGGGAAGCAAGGAGATCAAAACAGTCAGTCCTAAAGGAAATCAATCCTGAATATTCATTAGATGCTGAAGCTGAAGCTCCAATACTTTGGTCACCTGATGTGAAGAGCTGACTCACTGGAAAATATCCTGATGCTGGGAAAGATTGAAGGCAGGAAGAGAAGGGGAGGACAGAGGATGCGATGGTTAGATAGGATCACCGACTCAACGAACATGAGTTTGGGCAGGTTTTGGGAGATGGTGAAAGACAGNTTGGTCACCTGATGTGAAGAGCTGACTCACTGGAAAATATCCTGATGCTGGGAAAGATTGAAGGCAGGAAGAGAAGGGGAGGACAGAGGATGCGATGGTTAGATAGGATCACCGACTCAACGAACATGAGTTTGGGCAGGTTTTGGGAGATGGTGAAAGACAGGGAAGCCTGGCACACTGCAATCATGGGGTCACAAAGAGTTGGACATGACTTAGTGACTGCACAATAACAACAACATTTTCCTAGATCTTAAAGTACTATTGTACTCTCTTGGCTCCTGCATTCCATTTACTATAAGTTTTTTGTTTCAATTTCAGCTGCTTTTTCTTTATTTAAATAATTTTAGATGTAGTTACAAAGCACTCAAATCTAAGCCTTCTTTTTCATATTTTAAATGGGCCAGACTTTAACCTGGCATCTGGTCAAGACTAGGCTGGTTTGATTTGCTGTTTATCAGTCTGTCAGTTATTTTTCAAACACTTTGGGTTGCTAGGTGGATGCAAACTGAGGAATAGGGTTTCACATTTAGTCAAATACCATTTCAATCTCACTCCTTTTACATCTATCTCAAATTTCTTTTGTGAGAAAGAGTATTAGGAAAGACTTACTGAATCATAACCACCTATTGCTCTAGACAATTAAAAAAATCTGCCCCTGGCTTCAGCCAAAAATGACTGAATTTAACTCATGGATTCATCATCCAACAAAGATAATACATAAATGAGCAAATAAATCTATAATAAAAATTTACATAAGAATAAATGCTATGAGTTAAAAAGCACAGAATAAGTGAATAAAGAGCAACAGGATAGGTGCTGTTTTGATAGGGTGGTCAGGGGCAGCCTGTGGAGAAAACATCTGAACAGAAACCAGAAGTAGTGAGGAAATAAATTATGTAAATAACTACAAAAAAGAGCACTGTAGGCAAAAGGAAAGCCAAGAGCAAAGATCTGACACATGAGCATGTAAGACACGTTTAGGAAAGCAAAAGGCAGGTGTGGCTGGAGGGTAGTGAGGAAGTTAAGAATGGTGAAGTGAAGTGAAAGTTGCTTTGTGACCCCATGGACCATACAGTCCACGGAACTCTCTAGGCCAGAATACTAGAGTGGGTAGCCTTTCCCTTCTCCAGGGGATCTTCCCAACCCAGGGATCGAACCCAGTTCTCCCATGGAGATAACATCTGAACAGAAACCAGAAGGAGTGAGGNTTAAGAATGGTGAAGTGAAGTGAAAGTTGCTTTGTGACCCCATGGACCATACAGTCCACGGAACTCTCTAGGCCAGAATACTAGAGTGGGTAGCCTTTCCCTTCTCCAGGGGATCTTCCCAACCCAGGGATCGAACCCAGTTCTCCCATGGAGATAACATCTGAACAGAAACCAGAAGGAGTGAGGAAATAAATTATGCAAATGACTACAAAAAAGAGCATTCTAAGCAAAAGAAAAGCCAAAAGCAAAGATCTGAACACATGGGCATGTACAGCATGTGCTAGGAAAGCAAAAGGTAGGTGTGACTGGAGGGTAGTGAGGAAGGTAAGCGGTAGGAAGTGAGTAAGGAGACACAGGTCGGATCATGTAATATCTTGCATATGACAGCAAGGGATTTGGCTTCTAGTCTGGCATTCTGTTGCTGTGAGTATTATGGGAAGCCACCAATGACTGAGATACACCACTTGGAAAATAGACTGGATGTGGGAAATGGGACAAAGGCAGACGTAAATTTTATAAAATGTGTACATTTTATAATGTGAGATAATGGCTTACTGACCTAGGGTCTTACTATTGAATGTGATGAGATCATAGGTATGTTTTGCACAGATTGCTAATGGATAAGATAGGGAATGTGAGAGAGAGAAGTCAAGGATGGCTTGAACAACTAGGTGAATCAATGGTGACATTTACTAAGATGATGAGGACTACGGGGAGTAAAATTAAGAGTGAAGATTTGTATTTGGTATTTTTGAGATGGCTGTGGACCATCCAAGTGGAGTTGTCAAGTGGACAGTGGTTACATGGCTGTAGAGCATAGGAGTGATACAGGTGGATTTAAAGTTATGAGGATGGTATTTGCAGAGACATGGATGGACCTAGAGGCTGTCTCACAGAGTGAAATAAGTCAGAAAAAGAAAAACAAACATCATATATTAACACATATATGTGGAATCTAGAAAAATGGTATAGATGAGCTTATTTGCAAAGTATAAATAAAAACATAGATATAGAGAACAAACATATGGATGCCAAAGTAGGGGGAGGGTGGGATGAATTGGGAAACTGGGAGATTGACACATATATGTACTATTGATACTAAGTATAAAATAGGTAACTAATGAGAACCTACTGTACAGCACAAGAAGCTTTACCCAAGGCTCTGTGGTAAGCTAAGTGGGAAGGAATCCAAAAAAGAGGGGACACATATAACCATATAGCTGATCCACTTTTCTGTACAGCAGAAACTAACACAACACTGTAAAGCAACTATACTATAATAAAAATTAATTTAAAACATTAAAAAAGGAAGCTATGAGGCTGGGAAAAAAGTGCCTACAGAATGACTCTGGAATAGGAAGTGAAGTCCTGTACTCATTCCAATGTTTTGAGCTTCATCCTCAATTACTATCATTGTGTTAGATTCTTTTATGAAGCTTTATAAAAAATGCTGATATTCAGATCCTCCTCACAAAGACTCTGATATAAGTGTTCTGCATTGGGTTCAGGTGGCTACATTTTTAAAAGCCCTCTGATGATACTAGTGGACAGCTAAGGTTGAGAACACTGGTTTAGAAGTTGGGAAGAAGAGAATGACTCAGAAACTGAGAATCAGAAGAAACGTATGAGTGGGATCAGGGAAATACATGCCAGTGGTAGCTTTGACCTAAGCTAAACAATGAAAGAAATAACTATAAAATATGACCATTTCATTAAGTTAAAAAAGCCTTATGAATATTACTCAGTCCATTCATAGTTCCCTGCTTATAAGGAATTTAGGAGAAATTACTCTTTGGTTTTAATATCAGAAAATGCAGAATATGTTTTGTTTATTCTGAGCATGTGTTTATTTTTAATCCTAAAGACACTTAATTGGGTACTAGTCATTTTGTTTTCCTGCTAAAAAGTTCACAGAATGAAATTACTGACCCTAATACAGAAAGTGTAGTTTAGACCCAATTAAATTCACCAAACATATATTTAGTGACAGTATATAAACCACAGTGTGCTTGGCAAGGGAAAATCTCCATGAAGATTTAATGATATGCCTATTTTTAATAGTAGCCTTTATTCATAACTCCATTTTAGTTTCAGGTCTTATTTCTCCTTTTTCTTAACTATTTCTCATTTGCATTGTGCTTTGCATATTGTTGTGGACCACTTTAAATACTTTTTAGAGCAAGTACACTATAATAGCTAATATGAACTGGACACCGAGTTTCAGGGAAATACAGGAACCCAGGGTTCACTCAGGCAATATGATCAGAGCACCTAGTCTCATTAACACTAGGCTCTCCTGCTCCAGGAGTCCAACTCTACCTGTCAAGACTGCAACTATGGAGGGAACAAGTTGCTGGTTACAAATGAAAATACTGGCTTTGGAGTCATATTTTTGGGTTTATTTTCCTATTAATAGGGATAAAATTTGTTAAATCATCCACATGAATCAATTCCCCAGGTGACCAAATTCCTCATGCTACCAAGCTGCCGGGTCAGGATTGATGGTAGTATTCCTGATTGCGAAACAGATTTTAAGTTATAAAAAAAAAAAAAAGGCAACCAGACCCTCCAAAACCCTAGCCAAAATGAGGCAGCCAACTCAGTCATGGGACAAAGGCTAAGTGTCAGCAGGAGCCAAAGTGTTACCCTTTGCTTTCTAGTTGTTTCAGCTGGGAGATGTGTGTATAAGGTCTATTTGTTAAAGCTTTATATAATTTTTGCATTTTCTTTCTTCCAAGCATAACAGATGAAAATAAACTGAGGAATCTTACTACAATGTCTGCTTTTGCAAACTTGCTTATAAGGGCACAGTGTTAGCCACTCAGTCGTGTCCAACTCTTTGTGACCCCAAAGACTGGAGCCTGCCAGGCCCCTCTGTCCATGGCATGCTCTGGGCAAGAATACTGGAGTGAATTGCCATATCCTTCTCCAGGGGATCACCACAACCTAGGGATCGAACCTGGGTCTCCTGCCTTGTAGGCAGGTTCTTTACCAGCTGAGCTACAAGGAAAGCCTTAAAAGACCATAGACTGATGCTAAATAAGTTTTCCCAAGGTCCTGAAATTGAGAGTGAAAAATGCAGACATCTTGAAGAACAACATCCTGCTTATTGTGTGGAACTGAGTCACTAGAAAAGACCTGATGCTGGGAAAGACTGAAGGCAGGAGAAGGGGATGACAGAAGATGAGATGATTGGATAGCATCACTGACTCGATGGATATGAGTTTGAGCAAGCTTCAGGAGTTGGTGAAAAACTTCTGTGTGGAAAAAGACTAGATCTCTGGGATATATCAGTACGTATATAGCAAATATATAGATACAAATATGGCAACTATAAATATACATTGGCAACTATAAATATACATTCAGTTCAGTTCAGTTCAGTTCAGTTGCTCAGTCGTATCCAACTCTTTGTGACCCCATGGACTGTAGCACGCCAGGCTTCCCTGTCCATCACCAACTCCTGAAGCTTGCTCAAACTCATATCCATCGAGTCAGTGATGCTATCCAATCATCTCATCTTCTGTCATCCCCTTCTCCTGCCTTCAGTCTTTCCCAGCATCAGGTCTTTTCTAGTGACTCAGTTCCACACAATAAGCAGGATGTTGTTCTTCAAGATGTCTGCATTTTTCACTCTCAATTTCAGGACCTTGGGAAAACTTATTTAGCATCAGTCTATGGTCTTTTAAGGCTTTCCTTGTAGCTCAGCTGGTAAAGAACCTGCCTACAAGGCAGGAGACCCAGGTTCGATCCCTAGGTTGTGGTGATCCCCTGGAGAAGGATATGGCAATTCACTCCAGTATTCTTGCCCAGAGCATGCCATGGACAGAGGGGCCTGGCAGGCTCCAGTCTTTGGGGTCACAAAGAGTTGGACACGACTGAGTGGCTAACACTGTGCCCTTATAAGCAAGTTTGCAAAAGCAGACATTGTAGTAAGATTCCTCAGTTTATTTTCATCTGTTATGCTTGGAAGAAAGAAAATGCAAAAATTATATAAAGCTTTAACAAATAGACCTTATACACACATCTCCCAGCTGAAACAACTAGAAAGCAAAGGGTAACACTTTGGCTCCTGCTGACACTTAGCCTTTGTCCCATGACTGAGTTGGCTGCCTCATTTTGGCTAGGGTTTTGGAGGGTCTGGTTGCCTTTTTTTTTTTTTTATAACTTAAAATCTGTTTCACAATCAGGAATACTACCATCAATCCTGACCCGGCAGCTTGGTAGCATGAGGAATTTGGTCACCTGGGGAATTGATTCATGTGGATGATTTAACAAATTTTATCCCTATTAATAGGAAAATAAACCCAAAAATATGACTCCAAAGCCAGTATTTTCATTTGTAACCAGCAACTTGTTCCCTCCATAGTTGCAGTCTTGACAGGTAGAGTTGGACTCCTGGAGCAGGAGAGCCTAGTGTTAATGAGACTAGATGCTCTGATCATATTGCCTGAGTGAACCCTGGGTTCCTGTATTTCCCTGAAACTCGGTGTCCAGTTCATATTAGCTATTATAGTGTACTTGCTCTAAAAAGTATTTAAAGTGGTCCACAACAATATGCAAAGCACAATGCAAATGAGAAATAGTTAAGAAAAAGGAGAAATAAGACCTGAAACTAAAATGGAGTTATGAATAAAGGCTACTATTAAAAATAGGCATATCATTAAATCTTCATGGAGATTTTCCCTTGCCAAGCACACTGTGGTTTATATACTGTCACTAAATATATGTTTGGTGAATTTAATTGGGTCTAAACTACACTTTCTGTATTAGGGTCAGTAATTTCATTCTGTGAACTTTTTAGCAGGAAAACAAAATGACTAGTACCCAATTAAGTGTCTTTAGGATTAAAAATAAACACATGCTCAGAATAAACAAAACATATTCTGCATTTTCTGATATTAAAACCAAAGAGTAATTTCTCCTAAATTCCTTATAAGCAGGGAACTATGAATGGACTGAGTAATATTCATAAGGCTTTTTTAACTTAATGAAATGGTCATATTTTATAGTTATTTCTTTCATTGTTTAGCTTAGGTCAAAGCTACCACTGGCATGTATTTCCCTGATCCCACTCATACGTTTCTTCTGATTCTCAGTTTCTGAGTCATTCTCTTCTTCCCAACTTCTAAACCAGTGTTCTCAACCTTAGCTGTCCACTAGTATCATCAGAGGGCTTTTAAAAATGTAGTCACCTGAACCCAATGCAGAACACTTATATCAGAGTCTTTGTGAGGAGGATCTGAATATCAGCATTTTTTATAAAGCTTCATAAAAGAATCTAACACAATGATAGTAATTGAGGATGAAGCTCAAAACATTGGAATGAGTACAGGACTTCACTTCCTATTCCAGAGTCATTCTGTAGGCACTTTTTTCCCAGCCTCATAGCTTCCTTTTTTAATGTTTTAAATTAATTTTTATTATAGTATAGTTGCTTTACAGTGTTGTGTTAGTTTCTGCTGTACAGAAAAGTGGATCAGCTATATGGTTATATGTGTCCCCTCTTTTTTGGATTCCTTCCCACTTAGCTTACCACAGAGCCTTGGGTAAAGCTTCTTGTGCTGTACAGTAGGTTCTCATTAGTTACCTATTTTATACTTAGTATCAATAGTACATATATGTGTCAATCTCCCAGTTTCCCAATTCATCCCACCCTCCCCCTACTTTGGCATCCATATGTTTGTTCTCTATATCTATGTTTTTATTTATACTTTGCAAATAAGCTCATCTATACCATTTTTCTAGATTCCACATATATGTGTTAATATATGATGTTTGTTTTTCTTTTTCTGACTTATTTCACTCTGTGAGACAGCCTCTAGGTCCATCCATGTCTCTGCAAATACCATCCTCATAACTTTAAATCCACCTGTATCACTCCTATGCTCTACAGCCATGTAACCACTGTCCACTTGACAACTCCACTTGGATGGTCCACAGCCATCTCAAAAATACCAAATACAAATCTTCACTCTTAATTTTACTCCCCGTAGTCCTCATCATCTTAGTAAATGTCACCATTGATTCACCTAGTTGTTCAAGCCATCCTTGACTTCTCTCTCTCACATTCCCTATCTTATCCATTAGCAATCTGTGCAAAACATACCTATGATCTCATCACATTCAATAGTAAGACCCTAGGTCAGTAAGCCATTATCTCACATTATAAAATGTACACATTTTATAAAATTTACGTCTGCCTTTGTCCCATTTCCCACATCCAGTCTATTTTCCAAGTGGTGTATCTCAGTCATTGGTGGCTTCCCATAATACTCACAGCAACAGAATGCCAGACTAGAAGCCAAATCCCTTGCTGTCATATGCAAGATATTACATGATCCGACCTGTGTCTCCTTACTCACTTCCTACCGCTTACCTTCCTCACTACCCTCCAGTCACACCTACCTTTTGCTTTCCTAGCACATGCTGTACATGCCCATGTGTTCAGATCTTTGCTCTTGGCTTTTCTTTTGCTTAGAATGCTCTTTTTTGTAGTCATTTGCATAATTTATTTCCTCACTCCTTCTGGTTTCTGTTCAGATGTTATCTCCATGGGAGAACTGGGTTCGATCCCTGGGTTGGGAAGATCCCCTGGAGAAGGGAAAGGCTACCCACTCTAGTATTCTGGCCTAGAGAGTTCCGTGGACTGTATGGTCCATGGGGTCACAAAGCAACTTTCACTTCACTTCACCATTCTTAACTTCCTCACTACCCTCCAGCCACACCTGCCTTTTGCTTTCCTAAACGTGTCTTACATGCTCATGTGTCAGATCTTTGCTCTTGGCTTTCCTTTTGCCTACNGGTTTCTAAAACCCGAACGGAAAGACGTTCTGCATCTTCACTCCCTCGGGAGACCGGGAAGGCACCTGTGGCCTCCGTGAACAGGGCAAACTTTTTGTCTCGAAGTTTTATTGGCTTTCTATGTAAACCAAGGAATATCAGCCTCTTTCTCGCCTCTATTTTCTTATCTACAATATTCTTTCCTTGCTATTGCTAAGTCACTTCAGTCGTGTCCGACTCTGTGCAACCCCATAGATGGCAGCCCACCAGGCTCCCCCGTCCCTGGGATTCTCCAGGCAAAAACACTGGAGTGGGGTGCCATTTCCTTCTCCAATGCATGAAAAAAGCGAAGTCGCTCAGTCATGTCTGACTTAGCGACCCCATGGACTGCAGCCTACCAGGCTCCTCCATCCATGGGATTTTCCAGGCAAGAGTACTGGAGTGGGGTGCCATTGCCTTCTCCTTATCTCTCTCTAAATCATCTGCCAATGCCGTTTTTCTTTCAGGTTCCCCTGGATCCCGTGGAGGCTGGACCCCGGCAGTATTCTACATGTAAGTTAAGCAGGGTGACAATATACATCCTTGACGTACTCCTTTCCCGATTTGGAACCAGTCTGTTGCTCATGTCTAGTTGTAACTGTTGCTTCTTCACCTGCATACAGATTTCCCAGGAGGCAGGTCAGGTGGTCTGATATTCCCATCTCTTTCAGAATTTTCCACAGTTTGTTGTGATCCACAGTCAAAAGTGTTGGCACACTCAAAAAAGCAGAAGTAGATGTTTTTCTGGAACTCTCTTGCTTTTCCAATGATCCAACGAATGTTAGCAATTTGATCTCTGGTTCCTCTGCCTTTTCTAAATGCAGCTTGAACATCTGGAAGTTCACAGTTCACATACTGTTGAAGCCTGGCTTGGAGAATTTTGAGCATTACTTTGCTAGTGTGTGAGATGAGTGCAATTGTGCAGTAGTTTGAGCATTCTTTGGCATTGCCTTTCTTCGGGATTGAAATGAAATGGACATTTTCCAGTCCTGTGGCCACTGCTGAGTTTTCCAAATTTGCTGGCATATTGAGTGCAGCACTTTCACAGCATCATCTTTTAGGATCTGAAGTAGCTAAACTGGAATTCTATCACCTCCACTAGCTTTGTTTGTAGTGATGTTTCTTAAGGCCCACTTGACTTCGTGTTCCAAGAAGTATATAAATATACATATATAGATTTATATTGTTTTAGAAAAACAACTTCCAGGGTCAAATACCAAAGACTTTTACTCTCTCAGAGTTTCACAATGCTCACTATATTAAAGGCTATATTATATGACTATATTCACAGTCAAGATATAAGTTTGATTTTGTTTAACGCAGATTTCCCAGACTTATTTGACTAATTTTTGTCCCTTCAAAACAAAAAAAAAAATTAGCCAGCAACCGGTGTCAGTCTCTCAGTTGTGTCTGACTCTTTGTGACCCCATGGACTGTAGCCTGCTGGGCTCCTCAGTTCAAGGAATTCTCCAGGCAAGAACACTGGAGTGGGTTGCCAGGGGATATTCCCAACCCAGGGATCGAAACCAGATCTCCTCAAACCCATTTAAAATATTTTTTTTCTTTAGGTAAGAAATGGATTTATTTAGAAAGAAACACACTCATAGACAGAGTGTGGGCCATCTCAGAAGGTAAGAGCCCCCAAAATATGGGGTGGCAAGTTTTTATGGACTGAGTAATTTCATAGGCAAATGAGTGGGAAGATTATTCCAACTCATTATTATTCCAAGTATTATTCTAATTATTCCCTGATTATTTCAGTTATTCCCTGATTATTTTGGGGGAAGAGACAGGGATTTCCAGGAATTGGGCCATTGCCCACTTTTTGGCCTTTCATAGTTAGCCTCAGAACTATTTAAAATCTTGTGGTACATCGGGCCTTCTAAGACTACAGTTTATGAATAGCGGTGTTAAAACCTTTGTGATACTCATTAACAAAGAATTTTTGGAGGAATATTGTGCTATTAATAGATTCTGGAAATAAAATGGGAAGATAAAGAAATCTGGTTTCTGCGCTTGTGGAGTTAACAGTCCAGTAAGTATGATGAATATTCATCAATAATGATACAAATAAATAATAATTACAAACTGATAAATGTTGTAAAGGAAAAGTTCTTTAGTGTGTTTATAGAGCTGTGTGTGAGGGAGTAGGAGAGATTTTCAGAGAGGCCTGTTTGAGGAAGTTCTATCTGATGTTCTTATTTTATACATATAATAATTGCATAGCATTGACTTGTTTTTTTAAAAATCATCAAATCATAATTTACCATTATGGTATGACTTATTTATTTTCTATAGAATGAACCTTTTCCTCTAGATATTTTCAAAATTTTTAATAACTTTAACTAGTATATATTTTTGTTTTTGTCCCTGAGGTGGGATTTTTTTAGTCTGAAATGAAGAGTAGTGACAGAAGGTAGACTTTGCAATAGCAACAGAAGATAGACATAAATAGGTATGACCTTCATGCAGAACTATAGTTAGAAATCATCCATTCCTTAAGCTTTTATTATGGAAAGCTTTTCTCTTTGGCAGCATTTTGCACAATTATGATTAATCATTATTACCTGATTGTTTAGTGATTGTCTTTCCTACTGAACTGTGAGCTCAAGAATATGATTTATTCACCATCGTATTGTGCATACTGAGTGAGAAAGAAATCAGCCTCTCTGTAAGAAGGCAGTATTACATGTCAGCAGCATAAGAAAAAAAAAAGTCTAAACAAAATGATAAATTTTAAATGCTTTACTGGAAAAATGCTGTGACCTCTTTCAATTAAGGCTATTGTTAATAACTCCCTTCTCTTCCCAGTACACTTAGGTCTCCTCCTGATGGTCATGAGGCATTCTCCTCTCCTGTGATCTGATTCTTGGGGGAAGAGGTGTCATAAGTTATGCTTATATATATAAATGTCTATAATGTTAAAATATGAAGGAGTTAGTGTGTAGTAAGCACCTAGCTACTTCTCTCCCTCCTCCCCACTATACAGGGAATTTTTTTCCCTTCAATGAATAGGAATATTTTATTTTAAATCCATAGCCTGCAGTCTTATTTTCTATAATATAGGCTCATGTTGTTGTTCAGTCACTAACTGTGATTCACTGTTTGGGATCTTGTAGACTCCAGCATGCCATGCTCCCCTGTCCTTCACTATCTCACGGAGTCTGCTCAAGCTCATGTCCATTGAGTCAGTGATGCTATCTAACCACTTCATCCTCTGCTGCCTTCTTCTCCTTTTGCCTTCAACCTTTCCTAGCATTAGGATCCTTTCCAAAGAGTTGCATCTTTTCCAATGATGCAAAGGCATCAGCTGGCCAAAGTATTGGAGCTTTGGCTTCAGCATCAGTCTTTCCAATGAGTATTCAGGGTTGATTTCCTTTAAGATTGACTGGTTTGATTTCCTTGCTGTCCAAGGGATTCTAGAGAATCTTCTCCAGCATCACAATTCAAAAGCATCAATTCTTCGGTGCTAATGGGGGACACTAATAAACTGTTATTGATTCACTGACTAGTTGCATTATTACATGCCAATCTCAGTGCTAAATTTCAGAGAAGAAAAAGCCCAAGACAAAATATTTGTGCTTAAGCAGCTCATGTTTACTATGCATGTGTAGAAAAGGGCAATAGGTAGACAATCAAGATGTAACAGAATTAGTATTGTGATGGCAGCATAGATAACATTTAAGAGTTAGATTTGGTACAGATCACGAAAGATGGGTGGAAGGTGAGAGGAAAGCAGGTGAGAGATGGGAAGCAGCATTCCCTGCCTAGGGAACAGGGCATGTAATGGAAAGGCGGCTTGGAAAAGGTGCTGTGTTTGGGGAATAATATGTAGTTCGATGAAGCTTCAGCAGAAGGTACCAAAGGGACCTGATGGGAGAAATAGCCGAAAATGCTGGTGGAGCAGAACACAGCATCCTTACAAGTCATGCTTTGAATTACTGGGTTTATAGACATTAGAAAAAGGATGCTTTGTGCTGCTAACTAAACAAATGCCTGGTGCTCTGAGGTCAGGATGAAAGAAAGAAAATGACAGGGAAAGAAAAGGATTTCAACTTCATTTCATTTTTTTAATATAGTGTTTAGTGTTGGTTTCAACAATGTAACTAATAGTTCCAGCTGCCTGATGTGAGGATATGTGGTATTTTTCCAAGTACAGTGCTTTCCAGATACTAGCTGGCTGAATTTCAGATACTCTGAAAATGAAACAGTACTCCTACTATTCAACACAGAAAATGAGACTGCAACAAGCATTTGTTCTTTGCTATTGCTTTCCACCACACAAACTCAAAGCTATAATGCAGTGAAGTCAACTCAACACGGAGGCATCACAAGACATAATATCCCCAATATCCTACCGTGAGTACTTCTACCTTAGGAACAGTGGGATGGGAGGAATAAAGACTATATGCCTGGTGTCCCCCTACCCCAGTTTGACAATGGCTCATTCCACAGAGGCAGCAAAAGTCCATCTCACTTCCCTGGCAACAAGACCAAGAATCTCAGTCTCATGACTGAGACTTTGTGATTGCTTTGCGTGACTCCTCTCCCAGGCATTCCTTTTTGGCTCCTCTCTTTGAAACTGGAGGGCACCTGGCCCAACCTATCAATGGGCTGAGCTTAATCACACATAGCACTCATATCACATTGCACTGCCTGGAACATCCACTCCTGTGTTACCACCTGAAGGCCCCTCCTGTAGGTGAGAGATAATGCTTCCAAGGTGGCAAAAATGTTCATTTTTCACAACTGGAGCCAATTTTCACAAAGGCAAGGCATTCCACTGACAAAATACCTTGAGGTTTTTCCATTTAGATAGGATGTTCCTTGAATTTAAAAAAATGTACCTGATATATAGAATTTGCAGCAGATGGGCAGCTTGAGTGCAAAAGCTGAATTTCAATGAGGAACCCGAGCTTTAAGAAAACATGGTGTCCTGAAGATGCAACCTCTCATCTTCTGGAGATGGGTGTGTGTGCTCAGTTGCTTCAGTATTGTCCAATTCTTTGCCAGCCCATGGACTGTAGCCCTCCAGGCTCCTCTGTCCATGGGATTCTCCAGGCAAAAATACTAGAGTGGTAGCCATTCTCTTCTCTAGGGGATCTTCCAAACCAGGGATCAAACCCAGGTTTCTTATGTCTCCTGCACTGGCACGGGTTCTTTACCACTAGTGCTACCCAAGTCTTTTTCAACACTCTACCACCCCCGACAGGCAATGCCAAAGCATGCTCAAACTACCGCACAATGGTGGCTCAGAGGTTAAAGCGTCTGCCTCCAATGCGGGAGACCTGGGTTCGATCCCTAGGTCGGGAAGATCCCCTGGAGAAGGAAATGGCAATCCGCTCCAGTATTCTTGCCTGGAGAATCCCATGGACGGAGAAGCCTAGTAGGTTACAATCCACGGGGTCGCAAAGAGTCGGACACGACTGAGCGACTTCACCTCACCTCACCTCACATGCTAGGAAAGTAATGCTCAAAATTCTCCAAGCCAGGCTTCAGCAATACATGAACTGTGAACTTCCTGATGTTCAAGCTGGTTTTAGAAAAGGCAGAGGAACCAGAGATCAAATTGCCAACATCCGCTGGATTATCGAAAAAGCAAGAGAGTTCCAGAAAAACATCTATTTCTGCTTTATTGACTATGCCAAAGTCTTTGACTGTGTGGATCACAATAAACTGTGGAAAATTCTGAAAGAGATGGGAATATCAGACCACCTGACCTGCCTCTTGAGAAATCTGTATGCAGGTCAGGAAGCAACAGTTAGAACTGGACATGGAACAACAGACTGGTTCCAAATAGGAAAAGGAGTACGTCAAGGCTGTATATTGTCACCCTGCTTATTTAACTTATATGCAGAGTACATCATGAGAAACGCTGGACTGGAAGAAACACAAGCTGGAATCAAGATTGCCGGGAGAAATATCAATAACCTCAGATATGCAGATGACACCACCCTTATGGCAGAAAGTGAAGAGGAGCTAAAAAGCCTCTTGATGAAAGTGAAAGAGGAGAGTGAAAAAGTTGGCTTAAAGCTCAACATTCAGAAAACGAAGATCATGGCATCCGGTCCCATCACTTCATGGGAAATAGATGGGGAAACAGTGGAAACAGTGTCAGACTTTATTTTTTGGGGCTCCAAAATCACTGCAGATGGTGACTGCAGCCATGAAATTAAAAGACGCTTACTCCTTGGAAGAAAAGTTATGACCAACCTAGATAGTATATTCAAAAGCAGAGACATTACTTTGCCGACTAAGGTCCGTCTAGTCAAGGCTATGGTTTTTCCTGTGGTCATGTATGGATGTGAGAGTTGGACTGTGAAGAAGGCTGAGCGCTGAAGAATTGATGCTTTTGAACTGTGGTGTTGGAGAAGACTCTTGAGTCCCTTGGACTGCAAGGAGATCCAACCAGTCCATTCTGAAGGAGATCAACCCTGGGATTTCTTTGGAAGGAATGATGTTAAAGCTGAAACTCCAGCTGAAACTCCACATTTGGCCACCTAATGTGAAGAGTTGAGTCATTGGAAAAGACTCTGATGCTGGGAGGGATTGGGGGCAGGAGGAGAAGGGGACGACCGAGGCTGAGATGGCTGGATGGCATCACTGACTCGATGGACGTGAGTCTGAGTGAACTCCGGGAGTTGGTGATGGACAGGGAGGCCTGGCGTGCTGCGATTCATGGGGTCGCAAAGAGTCGGACACAACTGAGCGACTGAACTGAACTGAACCACCCCCAACCCTAGTGTTTCAATGAGAATATGTACTGAATGCATATTGCACAAATGAAATCAAGAATATACCTGGGTCCACAGGACTCTAAGCAAAATCTTCCATAATGCTCTTTTACAAAATCCCAGCACTAATGCAACTGCAATAGTACCACAACCTCGCCATATGTCTTCTAGTGTGATTATCTTTGGCTTTAAAACACAAATGAATCATTAGGGCTTTGAATCTTTTCTGGCAAAGAAATACAGCGTGAGCTGATGCTCAGTATTGTGAATGTCATCAGAACAAGGGGTATTGATAGGAATTTGCCAGTTAATCATCCTTCATTATCTCCACTAGCTAACAATGCACATGCAGTCACTCCACATAATCACTGCTCTAACAGACATGGACATTTGAAATATTATCTTTCCCACAGATTCCAGGTTCTCGGTGAGCAGCTCTAAACAACTCATTATACTAATCATATATGTCACCATATTCCTATTAAATGTGCACGAGATTAAACACCACCCATGTTGTGAATTGACCAATATCAGTTACAATACATTACCTTTTAGATACTGTAATTATAAATGGCACCTAGGTGCCACTGTCAAAAATGCAAATTTAACCACCTGGCATGTAAGTAACCAGTATTATATCTAATTTTGCTTTTATTCAATTTTTAACATGCATTCAAATGAACATATCTTACAAAACAGAGCACAGAATATTTATAAAGTCAATATGTTTTATGACATAGGAAAATCTACTTTTAAATTGCAGAAAGAGGAGGGAAATTGACTTTCTTAGACTTAGGTATTTTATAGACAAATAATTCAAAATTGAAATCTATCAAGAAATTAGCACACAATATGTTAATAATATAAAGTATAATTTGGAATATTATAAATCATGTTTCTAATAGTTTATAAACTTTATAAATTCTACATTTATGCAAATTATTACAACAAAGATTAGATTTCATTCAAATAAAAGCAAACAGAAAACCCACCACAAAAAGAAAATAAAGTTTCAAATGAATGTTAAAAATTCATCATTAACCTTGGATTATGTTACTCTAAACTTTTTCATCTGTATGGCCATAGATTATTGCCTTAAACATAATAATAGAAATAATAGTAATAGCCATGGTTCACATGTACCAAGGGCTTACTTAACTTACTGTCTCAGGCACTGTGAGTAGTGCTTCACATTCAAATCTAATTCAGTTTTTACGATAACCCAGCAAAAAAGATACAAATGAGGGAAGTGGAGGCTTACACAGATTAAATGACTTGTCCAAGGATACAGGGCTTGGTGGGAGAGGGGTCTGACTTCAAAACGATCCTCCTAACCAGTCAGCACCCAGCCCTCAGCTCTCTACACTGTTTCCTTAAATGGCCTTGGGTAAGTTACTGAAGTTTCTAAAGCTCATTTCCTTTAGGTACAAAATGTGAATATGAATATATTTCAGAATTATTGAGAACAAAATAAGATAGTTCATGAGAAAGTGCTGTGCAAATAATGAAGTTGCATAATGTTGCTTGATATGTTACTGATGAAATAAGATAACAATATGTTGAAAATGAAGAAAAACCTGCCGAGTGACTCTTGGTCAAAATCTTCCAACAAAAATGGTATACTTAGGTAAATCTTTCTGGTTCTTTTACCTTGCTTAACAGAAACTATTAAATAAAGGCAAATATGAATCAATATCATTATTACATCCTAAGAGATACATAGATGAGCACTAACAGACTATGTTAGAAGTGAATAATTAAGCTAGAGATACATCTACACTACATCTCTTTGTAGGCTGCCATCTGCAAAGTTCATACTACCAGATTTGGTCTTTTGAACAGCTCTTCAAAACTAAGACTTTTGAAATATTTAATTAATTAACTGTTGGCTGTGCTGGGTCTTCCTTGCTGCATAGGCTTTCTCTAGTTGTGGTAAGCAGGGGTTACTCTTTGTTGTGGTGCACAGGCTTCTCACTGCAGTGGTTTTTCTTTTTGCGCAGCACAGGCTCTAGGCACGCAGGCACAGTAATTGTGGGGCACAGGTTTAGTTGCTCTGGGGTACATGGAATCTTCCTAGACCAGGGACTGAACCTATGTCCCCTGCATTAGCAGGCGAATTCTTAACCACTGGACCACTGCGGAAATCCGAAACTAAGGCTTTTTAAAGTTACTTTGAGTCACTATCAGGCCCAAGATAACTTTGATTCTCATACACATTTTGATCTGGTAATATTTAAGTCCTATAATCCCAGGAAGGAAAAACTATATTTAATTCTCATAATTCATCACTTTGCACAAGTGATATGTTATCACTAGGCTTGTTTTTCCACTGGGCTTCATGGTTTAAAAAAATATTTCACATGCGTTATGTCAACCAAGGTCATAAAATTAGTATAGTTGACCCTTGAACAATGTGGAGGTTTAGAACACCCAACCTCTGTGCAGTTGAGAATTCACCTATAACTTTATAGTCAGCCACTGTATTCATGGTTCCACATTCACTGATTCAACTAACCACAGATTATATAGTACTGTAGTATGTAAATGTTTAGTGAAAAAAAATATAAATGGACTTGTTCAGTTCAAACCTGTGCTGTTCAAGAGTCAACTGTATTTGAAAATGTTAGAACAGGAAACTGGAATTCACCAAGGTAATAATGTTTAGAAAAATCTTATATCCATGCATTGGTGGTGTGTTTTAGTAAGATGGTGTACATGGGTATACAGATATCTATCAACATGTGATATTTATGCATCTAGTATGTATCTAGTTTTTCCACCTTTCTTTTTTTAATATTTTCATTTTTTATTTTTAATTGGAGGATACTTGCTTTACAATGTTGTGTTGGTTGCTACTGTACAACAATGTGAACTAGCCATAAATATACATATATTTCCTCCTTCTTGAGCTTCTCTAGCACCCATCCCCATCTCACCCCCCAGGTCATCACAGAGCATAAGGTGAGCTCCCTGTGCTACACAGCAACTGCCCACTGATCATCTATTTTACACGTGTAGGGTATATATTGCAATGCTACTCTCTCAGTTTGTCCTGCTTGTTCCTTCTCCTGCTGTGTCCACAAGTGTCCTCTATATCTGCATCTATATTCCTGCCCTGCCAATAGGTTCATTAGTACTATTTTTCTAGATTCCATATATATGTGTTAATGTATGATACGTGTTTTTCTCTTTTTGACTTCACTCTGCATAACGGCCCTAGGTTTATCCACCTCACTAGAACGGACTACATGCATTCTTTTTTATGGCTAGTGATATTCCATTGTATATGTGTACCACAACTTCTTTCTCCATTTATCTGTGGATAGATATCTAGGTTGCCCATTAGATATCTAGATCGCACAGAGTTGGACACGATTAAAGTGACTTAGCAGCAGCAGCAGCAGCAGCTATCTAGGTTGCCTCCATGTCCTAGCTATTGTAAACAGTGTAGCAATGAACACTGGGGTACATGTGTCTTTTTAATTGTGGTTTTCTCAGGCTATATGCTCAGGAGTGGGATTTCTGGGTCACATGGTAGTTTTATTCCTCATTTTTTTAAGGTATCTCCATATGATTCTCCATAATCTCTATATGTTTAAGATATGAAGGAAGTACATATAGCCAAAAAAAAAAAAAATAGGAACAAAGGGACCACATATTTCTAGCAATTCTTTTATACATTATCAAGGCACTCATGTCATTAGATGGAGTAGGAAGCGGCAACCCACTCTAGTATTCTTGCCTGGAAAATTCCATGGGCAGAGGAGCCCAGCAGGCTACAGTCCATGGTATCACAAAGAATCAGATATGACTGATCAACTGAGCACATGTGCACACATGTCATTAGATGAAGAATAAGGGAAATCTTTACTGAATTAAGCCCAGAAGCATGCTAAATCACATTTCCAAACACATGTTTATTTGAAGAGCTTGGGTGGGGTGCCATTGCCTTCCCCGTTGAAGAGCTTAGGAAGTAAGAAAATTGTGTTAATGAGAGTGCATAGAGTCTCCAAGTGGCACCTACCTCCTGGCCTTTCGTGTTCTCCATCTGTGTGTAAGAGCATGGCAATGGGCATCCCTACATTCTTGGATCTTCCAGCCACAACAACATTTTTTCCAAATGTTTCAATTCCTTAAAACACAGAGTTTGATTTAAATGAAGAATAAACAACAAGAAGCAAAGGAATCATCTGAACAGCCAATTGAAATATTCTTTAAAAACCTCTAATTAAATTTGAATTATTTTGTGAATTGTCTATAATGTTCCAACATTCATTATTTAGAAATATTTCTTTTTATACTTTTTGGTTTTGTCACTTTCCCTCTCATTATATCCTCATTTAAAAAAAAAACATAAACATTTTCAAGCTGTCATTAAATTATTTTAAACATTAAAATTCACATGAAGAGGTAGATGAGTGAAGACTTAAAATATATTAACTATTAATCATAAAACAGGTAAGGTACAACAATGTCAAGATTAACTGGCAACCAAACTTTGACCAAATCTAGGACAAAATGAAGTGGGAAAAAGTATTTTTCATAAAATTTACGCAGTTTACTTCATAGGAGAGAAGCACTAAATGTACAGATTTAGAAAGATCTAAAAGGTAAAGCTTACAGATTTCATACATTTAACCTCTTTGGGGCATAGTTTATTCACAAGTAAAATGAAAAAATTAGAATTAAAGTTTTATAACTATTAAAATCATATGAACATAATTCTAGGATCTGCTTTCCCTTGAAAGTTCTCTTCTCAGTTAGAAAAGAACAGATTGGGATGAGGAGATGCTGCCAGAAATGTAAGTGACAGTGATAGAGGCAAGGGAACCATCACCTGCCTGTTCGAGGGTCTTTGAGAGCATTATTTTATTTAGAGCACAATTCAAGGCCAAGCGTCTACAATGAAAACCTAGGTCATTAGAGATGGCTCAAATGTTCAGCACGTTTTGTTTTTAAAGGTAAGGAAAAACATTACACATTTTGAAAAATGTATATCAAAATACCTTAAGTTTATAGTTTTAAAGTAGGGAGATAAATCTATTATTTGGAAAATGCACCCCCTGAAAGCTGAAACAGCAGTTACTTGTAAGCTGGTACCAGTTCTTCTTTTACCTTATTTCAGATTATTCTTTAATTTCTATAACTTTATCTATTCCTGTAGACTGACGTCTAATGGCTTATCTTCTTTCACCCTTTCCATCAAGGCAATGCACAAATGCTCATGTGGCACTTAGCACCTATGTCCCATAGACCAACCTGTTCTTCTGATAATTTCCCAAACAGCACTGGCAGTGGCAGGTATGAGGGAATGCTGATCGAGACACAGTCTTCCAATGTTAATAATATGAAATCCATCTACATCTTTTTCAGGGGATATTCCATTGCATACTGTCCGCTCATCCATATGGTCTGGAAGTAAATAAAATTGATTTAATTTTACAATTGTTCTTTACTTGGAAGCCTGAAAAATTATACATGAGGGCCTTCAGCCGGATCACTTGTGGTTCAGCTTCATTTAAGATATACAATCATTATCAGTTAAGATATACAATCATTACTCTATTCCTTTTCTTGCCATGAAAATATTAAGTCAAAGTGCTCTTGACCACCGGTTGTAATTAACTTCTGTAAGAGTATATGCAGGTGCAGAACCAGAAGTGACTAGCCTGGTAAAAAGGAAAAATCTGTAAAATAAAACAATACCAATGAGATCTGGGAATGGTCAGATGATAAAGCTTTGCCGCATAAGTTTGCATATTTAAATCTATGTTTTTCCTATACAAAATATTTCCATGAATAAGCTTCTATTGAATATCGTTAGCATTATAGGTTGAAAGGGCTATTAGTGTTAAAAATAGCCGTAACATCATTAATGCCTAGCTTCCTCCCAAATGACATAAAAGAGAAGCAAATAAAACACACACACACACACACACACACACACATCATTTCCCTGAACAATGAAATACAAAATATTATTATGGTTTTCTTTTTGAAGGGAAAAGAACATAACTTGAGTAATGAATTAACCAAATGAGATATGAGATGCCAATCATCTCATTTTAATACTATTCTGTACGGTGTAGCTTAGGTTACTCCAAACCCAACAATTAACCCACATGCCTAAAATACTAAAATAAAGGTGTGTATTCTATATAAAAGTTTATTTGTGCATTATACAATGAATGCCACTTACACATAATTTTTTAAACATTATCAATGCCTAAGTTCTAATTGTTTTCAGAGAGCCATGCTTTGTGTCTTTATCTTTTGTATCCTAAAAGGGACACTATTGCCATCTTACTTTCGATGGAGCTACTTTCGATCAGAGCTACTTTAAATAGCTCCAATTTGCCATTATTAGACTGCCAAAGTCCTTTATATATGTAAAAGGCACAATTACTCATATTCAAATAGAAATTGGGTCTCAGGAATTCTTTCCAATGACTAGTTTGTCACTTTCAATTATTGTATTCATTCTATAATGTCCTAGCAGAGTAAGCCTCCATGTGTTTTCTCTGAAGATAGAAGATTACTATACAGGTTCTAGCAAAATTTTTTTTAGAGTTAAATATTTGAGGACAATATTTACTATTTGATGACAAAAATATTGGTTCCTTTCAAAATCTGGATGTGGTGATGATGATGATGGAGATGATTCATTTCTAGACACCTACTCATGCAGAAGTTTCATGCCATGAATATTTCTTACAAGAAAATCAAAAGTTTTGTAAATAAAAAAAGAAATAACTGTAATTGAACTCTCCATTATGAGCTATGACTTAAATTAGTTTATTTCCAAGTTCAAAATTGGTTACAGTATATATGGGCCAATAATATATGAATGGGGGCTTCCCTGGGGCTCAGCGGTAAAGAATCCACCTGCCAATACAAGAGATATGGATTTGATCCCTGGGTGGGGAAGATTCCCTGGAGAAGGAAATGGTAACTCAGTCCAGCATTCTTGCCTGGGAAATCCCCTGGACAGAGGAGCCTGGTGGGCTACAGTCCACGGGGCCACAGAGTCAAACACAACTTAGCAACTAAACAACACAACAAATGTATATATGATAGAAAGAATTCAACAAAGGCTCTTCGTAGATTTTGAGAGCCATCCTCTTATCAGGTAAGTCTGAACTATACTGAATTTAGCCGTCTACTGGTCTGTGCTGCTTTATTCACTAAAAATTACACATTGTAGTGAATAATACATCTCACACAATAGCTGAAATACTCAGGAAAAATGTAAGCATCTGAAAATTTGGGACAAGCACTAGAAACTGGCAGTTACAGACCTGTTCTCTCATGTGCTTCTTAAACTTTTAACTCAGATCATCATTTCTGAACAATTCTGTCTTAATTAAATTTTGTTTAAAAGAAAAGTCTGTGGACATATAAAAGGTATGATGTAAAGAAGACATGAAAACTGATTTTTAGTGTGCCTATTATTTAATCTAAAGGTAAAAGCCTATGTGAGTAGATTAAAAAATGTTAAGATCATAAAAATCAAAAAGAAAAAATTCATGGAGTTTTATGTAACTCTACATGCTCTCAGCAGTAAATCAAATCTCACCTACATCCTTTACCAAGAAAGATGTAACTTTTATTATGTAATCTATAGTATATGAAAACAATATAAGTTAATATATCTCATATTCAAATAACGCTTTCTAATGTTCATGTTATCATTATACAGATTTCCCCTTTGGTCTTCATAGTTACCAGGAATGAAAGTAGGAAAGATATCTCCATTTAAAGATGAAGCTCAAAATTTTGAGACTTAGCCAATCTCAAACTACTATTGAGAGGAAAGTCCAGAAATCAAATCCCCATCTCTCTGCACTAAAACAAGCTTTTCTGTGTTAAGATACAAATCATAAATATCAATCATCTTAAGTTATAAATTAATACAAATTAATAGGAGAAAGGGTCCCTATCCCTTCTAATCAAGACATTTGATAATTCTAAAATATCCCAAGGAAGGTAGTGTTTCTTCTTCTTGTTGTTGTTCAGTCATTCAGTCAGGAGACTGTGACTCCATAGCCTGCAACACATTAGGCCTCCCTGTCCATCACCAGCTCCCGGAGCCTGCTCAAATTCATGTCCATTGAGTTGGTGATACCACCCAACCATCTTATCCTCTGTTGTCCCCTTCTCCTCCGGCCCTCATTCTTTCCCAGCATCGGATATTTTCTAATAAGTCGGCTCTTTGAATCAGGTGGCCAAATACTGGAGCTTCAGCTTTAGCATCAGTCCTTCCAATGAATATTTAGAACTGATTTCCTTTAGGATTGATTGGTGTGATATTCTTGCAGTCCAAGGGACCCTCAAGAGTTTCTCCAACACCACAATTCAAAAGCATCCATTCTCCACGCTCAGCCTTCTTTATGGTCCAACTCTCACAACCATATATGAATATTGGAAAAAACCATAGCTTTTACTATATGGACCTTTGCTGACAAAGTAGTGTCTCTGCTTTTTAATATGCTGTCTAGGTTTTTCATTGCTTTTCTTCCAAGGAGCAAGCATCTTTTCATTTCAAGGCTACAGTTACCATCTGCAGTGATTTTGGAGCCCAAGAAAATAAAGTCTGTCACTGATTTCATTGTTTCCCCATCTATTTGCCATGAAGTGATGGGACCAGATGTCATGACCTTCGTTTTCTGAATGTTGAGTTTTAAGCCATCTTTTTCACTCTCCTCTTTCACCTTCATCAACAGGCACTTTAGTTCCTCTTTGTTTTGTTTCTTCTAGGCCTCCACAGACAACAGTGCTCTTGAATTAGCTAACATCTTTTTGGTGGCTCAGACAGTAAAGAATCTGCCTGCAACGCAGGAGACCCAGGTTCATTCCCTGGGCCAGGAAGATCCCCTGGAGAAGGAAATGGCAATTTACTCCAGTCTTCTTGCTCAGAGAATCCCATGGACAGAGGATCCTAGTGGGTTACAGTCCATGGGGTCACAGAGTTGGACATGACTGAGCAACAAACATATATCTTAGTACACACACAAAAGCATCAAACATTTTACAGCAAATGCTATCTTTTGTTAAATGAGTAATAGAAATAAATATATTTCATGATTTTGACTGACTGCTACTGAAAGTCCCCTGATGTCTCATCCCTGTGGCTCATGACTTGAAAGGAAGAAACAATCACAAGATTCAGTAGCATTAATTTTTTCCCTAATCATTATAAAACATTTTTGATTCATAGAATACACTGGCAAACAACTAACCAGTTAATATCTTATGCAAATGAATGGGAAAACTGGCATTATTCACTTTGCATGTGTTTTTCCCATCCATTTAATAATATGAGAAGTAATTAAATCATGCCAGGAAAAAAAAAGTCTTCAATTAAATTCATAATACCACAATAGAACAGCTCAGGGGATGTCCTTATGGACCATGCTTTAGAACTGTAACACTTAATATATATCTCTGTGATTTATTTATAATATGTTTAATTGCCTTAGGACAAGGAAAAACAACAAAAAGAAAACAAACAAATTACTGGCTTATTTTCCATCCAAGGATTTTCACCTTATTGTTTAAAAGTACTTATTTCCACTTTCCCAGTGCCTGTTGGATAAGGATAAGCTCATTAGTTCAGTTCAGTTCAGTTCAGTCTGTCAGTCATGTCCGATTCTTTGTGACCCCATGAAATGCAGCACGCCAGGCCTTCGTTCATCACCAACTCCCGGAGTCCACCTAAACCCATGTCCATCGAGTTGTTGATGCCATCCAGCCATCTCATCCTCTGTCATCCCCTTCTCCTCCTGCCCTCAATCTTTCCCAGCACCAGGGTCTTTTCAAATGAGTCAGCTATTCGCATCAGGTGGCCAAAGTATTGGAGTTTCAGCTTCAACATCAGTCCTTCCAATGAACACCCAGGACTGATCTCCTTTAGGATGGACTGGTTGTATCTCCTTGCAGTCCAAGGGACTCTCAAGAGTTTTCTCCAACACCATGGCTCAAAAGCATCATTCCTTCAGCACTCAATTTTCTTTATAGACCAACTCTCACATCCATACATGACTACTGGAAAAACCATAGCTTTGACTAGACGGACCTTTGTTGGCAAAGTAATGTCTCTTTTTTATAATATGCTGTCCAGGTTGGTCATAACTTTTCTTCCAAGGAGCAAGCATCTTTTAATTTCATGGCTGCAGTAACTATCTGCAGTGATTATGGAGCCCCTCTCAAAATAAGTCTGTCACTGTTTCCACTGTTTCCCCATCTATTTGCCAGGAAGTGATGGAACCAGATGCCATGATCTTAATTTTCTGAATGTTGAATGTTAAGCCAACTTTTTCATTCTCCACTTTCACTTTCATCAAGAGGCTGTTTAGTTCTTTGCTTTCTGCCATAAGGGTGGTGTCATCTGCATATCTGAGGTTATTGATATTTCTCCCGGCAATCTTGATTCCAGCTTGTGTTTCTTCCAGTCCAGCGTTNCTGTCTCTTATACACATCTAGATGTGTATAAGAGACAGCCTCTTCACTTTCTGCCATAAGGGTGGTGTCATCTGCATATCTGAGGTTATTGATATTTCTCCCGGCAGTCTTGATTCCAGCTTGTGTTTCTTCCAGTCCAGCGTTTCTCATGATGTACTCTGCATATAAGTTAAATAAGCAGGGTGACAATATACAGCCTTGACATACTCCTTTTCCTATTTGGAACCAGTCTGTTGTTCCATGTCCAGTTCTAACTGTTGCTTCCTGATCTGCATACAGGTTTCTCAAGAGGCAGGTCAGGTGGTCTGGTATTCCCATCTTTTTCAGAATTTTTCACAGTTTGTTGTGATCCACACAGTCAAAGGCTTTGGCATAGTTAATAAAGGCGAAGTAGATGTTTTTCTGGAATTCTCTTGCTTTTTCGATGATCCAATGGATGTTGAGCATTACTTTACTAGCATGTGAGATGAGTGCAATTGTGCGGTAATTTGAGCATTCTTTTCTTTGGGATTGGAATGAAAGCTGACCTATTCTGGTCCTGTGGCCTCTGCTGAGTTTTCCAAATTTGCTGGCATATTTAGTGCAGCACTGTCACAGCATCATCTTTTAGGACTTGAAATAGCTCAACTGAAATTCCATCACCTCCACTAGCTTTTAGTGATGCTTCCTAAAGCTCACTTGAGTTCACATTCCAGGATGTCTGGCTCTAGGTGAGTGATCACACCATTGTGATTATCTGGGTCGTGAAGATCTCTTTTGTATAGTTCTTCTGTGTATTCTTGCCACCTCTTCTTAACATCTGCTTCTGTTAGGTCCATACCATTTTTGTCCTTTATCTTGCCCATCTTTGCATGAAATATTCCCTTGGTATCTCTAATTTTCTTGAAGAGATCTCTAGTCTTTCCCATTCTGTTGTTTTCCTCTATTTCTTTGCACTGATCACTGAGGAAGGCTTTCTTATCTCTCCTTGCTATTCTTTGGAACTCTGCATTCAAATGGAGTTAGGTCCATACCATTTTTGTCCTTTATCTTGCCCATCTTTGCATGAAATATTCCCTTGGTATCTCTAATTTTCTTGAAGAGATCTCTAGTCTTTCCCATTCTGTTGTTTTCCTCTATTTCTTTGCACTGATCACTGAGAAAGGCTTTCTTATCTCTCCTTGCTATTCTTTAGAACTCTGCATTCAAACGGGTATATCTTTCCTTTTCTCCTTTGCCTTTTGCTTCTCTTCTTTTCACAACTATTTGTAAGGCCTCCTCAGACAACCATTTTGCCTTTTTGCATTTCTTTTTCTTGGCGATGGTCTTGATCCCTGTCTCTTGTACAATGTCTTGAATCCATCCATAGTTCTTCAGGCACTCTGTCTATCGGATCTGATCCCTTGAGTCTATTTCTCACTTCCACTGTATAATCATAAGGGGTTTGATTTAGGGTCATACATGAATTGCATTAAACTGATTTACTCATAGCTTTCTCAGTTGATGGCAATTCCATCCTTCTGTGTTATACAGAAATTATGCTTACTTGCTAGAAAAATCTGAAGTCATTCCGAACACTTTCACATAGAATATCTAATCAACAAAAAATTTATTGGTTCTTCCTTCACATCACATATAGCACTTCACTGGTCTCAACGTGTCTACTCTAGTTCAGTTCAGTTCAGTTGCTCAGTCGTGTCCGACTCTTTGCGACCCCATGAATCGCAGCACACCAGGCCTCCGTCCATCACCAACTCCCAGAGTTCACTCAAACTCAAGTCCATCGAGTCAGTGATGCCATCCAGCCATCTCATCCTTGGTCGTCCCCTTCTCCTCCTGCCCCTAATCCCTCCCAGCATCAGAGTCTTTTCCAATGAGTCAATTCTTTGCATGAGGCCAAAGTATTGGAGTTTCAGCTTCAGCATCAGTCCTTCCAATGAACACCCAGAATTAATCTCCTTTAGGATGGACTGGTTGGATCTCCTTGCAGTCCAAGGGACTCTCAAGAGTCTTCTCCAACACCACAGATCAAAAGCATCAATTCTTCAGCACTCAAGCTTTCTTCACAGTCCAACTCTCACATCCGTACATGACCACTGGAAAAACCATAGCCTTGACTAGACGGACCTTTGTTGGCAAAGTAATATCTCTGCTTTTGAATATGCTATCTAGATTGGTCATAACTTTCCTTCCAAGGAGTAAGCGTCTTTTAATTTCATGGCATAAATTACCNACTCTCACATCCGTACATGACCACTGGAAAAACCATAGCCTTGACTAGACGGACCTTTGTTGGCAAAGTAATATCTCTGCTTTTGAATATGCTATCTAGATTGGTCATAACTTTCCTTCCAAGGAGTAAGCGTCTTTTAATTTCATGGCATAAATTACCGTCTGCAGTGATTCTGGAGCCCCAAAAAATAAAGTCTGACACTGTTTCCGCTCTGGTTCAAGAAGCCATTATTTCTTCTGTGAGTTCTTGTAACAGCTAATTCTCTAGCTAATTGTTTCTATATTTGCATTCATATAATCTGTTTTCAAAATAGCAGAGGTTTTATTTTTGAAATGCATGTTTGATCACACCACTCTTCTCCTCAAAACCCTGCTCTTCTTGCTATTCCTCTAACATATCAGGCATCTCCTAGCTTGGTTATTGCTCCTCTGTCTGTCTGGAGGCTTTACCAAAAAACTGTCAGTTTGGCTAAATCCTTCTCTTTTTTCAAATCTTTGTTTAAATTCCACATTCTCTGTAATAGTATTCTGACCATGTTATTTCAACATTAGGTTCCATGTCTAATAATGTTGAAGTTGTTTATATTGGACCAAATTTCTCAAGGAAAACAACTATAAACATTGGAAAAAGATATTAAAAAAGAACTATCAAAGATGTGTTGTACAGTATAGAAAATAAAGCCAATATTTTGTAATAACTGTAAATGAAACATAAAATTTTAAAACATTTTCTAAAAACACAACTCTCTGAAAGCACTGGAGAGTTACTTGAAACAGATTTGGAAAAGAATGGACATCTGAAAGAAACGTCACTGGAAGAGTTTCCCATTTGAGAGGTTTTTCTAGGCAGAATTAGGATAAAAATCTGTGGTCTTTTTTGCTTAAGGAATCAAAGGACAAAGTTTGGGGCTACTACAGAAGTTGGAAATTGAAGGGATATATCTATCCAGGAAAAGAGAAAACCACAGAAGGGAGATTCAAATTGTGTCTATAATTTCTTCCCAAAACTCTGACTGACCCCTGGACAATACAGATAAGAGTCAAACCCCAAGAAGCCCATCTAATGCTAAGAGAACTAAACAGAATATATCTGTGGCTCAACAAGGGCAAAGCCAAGCTTGAAGTCTTCAGTGTGATAGGCATTCACACAAACACAAACTTTTACAGCAAACATTATACTTAATAATGAAATATAGACTCTTTTCCCAAGATCAGAAGGTGGCAAAAGTGTCCACACCCACCATTTCTAATTCAATATTTTATCGGAGATCCTAGCTGGTGTAATAAGAGAAGGAAAATTTAAAAAAGAAGTCTAAAGATCAGAAAGGATGATGTTAAACTCTCTCACCACAGATGGCTATTTATGTAAAACATTGTAAAGAATATGCATGACAACAAAAGAACAAATAAAGTGAATTTAGCAAGATCATAGAATATAAAGTCAATATCCAGAAAAATAAATTGCATTTCTGTATACAAGAAACAACTAAAATATGAAATTTAAAAAAATTCTATTTATAATAACTCAGATCAGAAAATACTTAGGAATAAATTTTAAAATTTAAGACATGATTTTTATAAGGAAAACTACATAATGCTGCTGATGGATGACCTAAATAAATGGAAGGTGTACTGTATTCAGGAGTCCTGATGGCTCAGATGGTAAAGAATATGCCTGCAATGCATGAGACTCAGGTTCCATTCCTGGGTAGGGAAGATCCCCTGGAAAAGGGAATGGCTACCCATTTATAGGTTGGAAGATTCAATAATATTAAGATGTCAGTTCTTCCAATTTGATCTCTTAATTCAATGTAATCGCAAACACAACCCGGTGAGGTTTTTTTGTAGAAGTTGACAAACTGATTCTAAAATGTATATGGCTATGCAAAGGACTTAGGACATCCAAAGAACTCAAAAATGAACAAAAAGAACTTAGGATANTTCCAATTTGATCTCTTAATTCAATGTAATCGCAAACACAACCCGGTGAGGTTTTTTTGTAGAAGTTGACAAACTGATTCTAAAATGTATATGGCTATGCAAAGGACTTAGGACATCCAAAGAACTCAAAAATGAACAAAAAGAACTTAGGATACCTGACTTTAAGACTAGCTACAAAGCTACAATAATCAGCACAGGGTGGGGCTGATATGAAAGTGAAAGTGTTAGTCGCTCAGTCGTGTCCAACTCTCTTTGACCACATGAACTGTAGCCCACCAGGCTCCTCTGTCCATGGGATTTTCCAGGCAAGAATACAGGAGTGGGTAGCTGTGTAGGGATAGACAAATAGATCAGTGGAACAGAATAGAGAGTCCAACTTTAGATGGACACTTACACAGTCATTTGACTATTTACAAAGTTGCCAAAAGCTAACGAGAGAAGGAAAGCATTTTCAACAAATAACACTTGAATAATTTGACAGTCATATAGGGAAAAAAACAACAATAACAACAAAGAGACACAATCCGTACTTCATTCTGTGAAGGAGAAATTTTGCCATATCAAAATGTGTCTCTTTGACATAAGGATTACATTTTATCTCCCTCTTTAAATTCTTTAGCTGCCTAAAAAATTTAGATAAAGGAGTTGTTCCCAGAACAGAGGTACAGAGGTATCACCAGAAATATCTGCAAAGAATATGGGCTAGGAGTGGTGGGGGAACTCTAGGCAGGGCCTAGAAATCAGAGACCACCGTGTATCCCATTGTCTCTGCGTAGACTAGGAAACATTTGCTTACTAAACATTTGCTTTTCTGTCTTCAGGTGAATTGCCAGCCTCTCCTTTGAAGTCCCAAACCTAACTGCCAAGAGAAACTGGGGAATGTAAAGAAACACGCATGTTTGGAGTATTTTATTTGTCTGCTGAAAAAAAAAACAGATCTAAACTAGGGGTTGACAGAATTATAATAATGTCAGAAGACATGGGCTGGGAAAGGCTCTCTGAGCCAGTGGCATTTAAGCTAAGACCTGAAAGCTGGAAAAGAATTCAGCTCTGGTACATCTGATAATCAATGTAGTTAAGAGATCAGAGGCTCAGTAAAGTCCAATTCAAATAATAAAATGTGCATTATCCTAACATGTCCTCTGTATAATAAATACTCCAAAATAAAAATATAACATCCCAAGTACCCCCCAAACATCCTGATCCTCTTTACCATGCTCTACTTTTTATTTTTTCCCATAGCATATCAACTTCTAAAAAATATACAGTAATTACTTATTATGTTTATTTTTTATTGTCTATCTGCCCTACTACTCCACAAAGGTAGAAATTTCTGTCCTTTTTCTTCACTAATGTATTCCTAGCATGAATAACAGTGCCTGAAAATTTGTTAAATAACTACAACTACCTTTGATTTATAAATGAAGATACTGAGACAAATGAGTGGTAAACTGGAAACAATTAGAGTAGACTACTGCAAGGAAAAGGTGCCTGATTCTCCTGCAATCTCTGATATCCATCTTTTACAAATACAGTGCAAAAAAAAATCAAAAGTAGCTTTCACTAAAATCTTGATTTGTCAATAGCTGCATCTACTTTATTAGATATTCGGCATTTCTACACTCTCCAATAAAGTAATGCTCAAAATTCTCCAAGCTAGACTTCAGCAATACGTGAAACGTGAACTCCCTGATGTTTAAGCTGATTTTAGAAAAGGCAGAGGAACCAGAGATCAAATTGCCAGCATCCGCTGGATCATGGAAAAAGCAAGAGAGTTCCAGAAAAACATCTATTTCTGCTTTATTGACTATGCCAAAGCCTTTGACTGTGTGGATCACAATCAACTGTGGAAAATTCTGAAAGAGATGGGAATATCAGACCACCTGACCTGCCTCTTGAGAAATCTGTATGCAGGTCAGGAAGCAACAGTTAGAACTGGACATGGAACAACAGACTGGTTCCAAATAGGAAAAGGAGTATGTCAAGGCTGTATATTGTCACCCTGCTTATTTAACTTATATGCAGAGTACATCATGAGAAACGCTGGACTGGAAGAAACACAAGCTGGAATCAAGATTGCCGGGAGAAATATCAATAACCTCAGATATGCAGATGACACCACCCTTATGGCAGAAAGTGAAGAGGAACTAAAAAGCCTCTTGATGAAAGTGAAAGAGGAGAGTGAAAAAGTTGGCTTAAAGCTCAACATTCAGAAAACGAAGATCATGGCATCCGGTCCCATCACTTCATGGGAAATAGATGGGGAAACAGTGGAAACAGTGTCAGACTTTATTTTTTGGGGCTCCAAAATCACTGCAGATGGTGACTGCAGCCATGAAATTAAAAGACGCTTACTCCTTGGAAGAAAAGTTATGACCAACCTAGATAGTATATTCAAAAGCAGAGACATTACTTTGCCGACTAAGGTCCGTCTAGTCAAGGCTATGGTTTTTCCTGTGGTCATGTATGGATGTGAGAGTTGGACTGTGAAGAAGGCTGAGCGCCGAAGAATTGATGCTTTTGATCTGTGGTGTTGGAGCAGACTCTTGAGAGTCCCTTGGACTGCAAGGAGATCCAACCAGTCCATTCTGAAGGAGATCAACCCTGGGATTTCTTTGGAAGGAATGATGCTAAAGCTGAAACTCCAGTACTTTGGCCATGCGAAGAGTTGACTCATTGGAAAAGACTTTGATGCTGGGAAGGATTAGGGGCAGGAAAGGAAGTTGACGACCGAGGATGAGATGGCTGGATGGCATCACTGACTCGATGGACATGAGTCTGGGTGAACTCTGGGAGTTGGTGATGGACAGGGAGCCCTGGCGTGCTGCAATTCATGGGGTCGCAAAGAGTCGGACACGACTGAGCGACTGAACTGAACTGAATATGAATTTAATGTGTAAAAGATTCATGTTTTCTTTTTCATTTATTTCTTCCTTTCAGAACTTGAAAAATAAGAAATCTCAGGTAAAGCTTTATGCAGATATGTTAAAGTCCACACTCTGAACAAGTGTGGAAAAGACCCCTGGAAATTCACTCATTTATTTACTCAACAAATATTTATAGATTTACAATATTGAAATGATTATTGAGTGTCTACCATGTGCCTACCATTGTTCTAAAGTGAAAAGTGAAAGTGTTAGTCTTTCAGTCGTGTCCGACTCTTTGTGACCCCATGGACTGTAGCCTGGCAGACTCCTCTGTCCATGGAATTCTCCAGGCAAGAATACTGGAGTGGGTTGCCATGTCCTTCTCGAGGGGATCTTCCCAGCCCAGGGATCAAACTGGGTCTCCTGCACTGTGGGCAGATTCCTTACCAACTGAGCCACCAGGGAAGCTCAGCACTGTTCTAAGGGTTTAGAATATATAAGTGAATCAAACAAACTAAACTCTTATCCTCTGGAGCTCACATTTTAGTCAATCATTTAGCTGTAGCCTCTTGATGAGCTGGGCTTCCCTAGTTGTGGCTCATATGGTGAAGAATCTGCCTGCAATGCGGGAGATTTGGATTTGATCCCTGGGTCAGGAAGATCCCCTGGAGAAGGAAATGGCAACCCACTCCAGTATTCTGGCCTGGAGATTCCATGGACAGAGAAGCCAGGTGGGGTAACAGTCCATGGGATCACAAAGGGTCTGACATGACAGAGTGACTAACACACTTTCACACTCTTGATGAGTTAATTATTTTCCCAGAGTAAATACAGTTTTGGAAGCTGTGTTCATGGTTCTCAAACCAGTACATAATATTATTTAAGTTACACCCTCTGGGTTCTACGTCAATGTTTCAAGACACAAAATACGTATAGGTGCTTACCTCTTGCCCAATATCATTTAAGAACTGTTGCAGCATCAAGCAGTGACAAGACAAAAAGGCAATGGGAAGTGACTCGAGTCTCACGGTATTACTCCACCCCTAAATCTGAGAAGACAGTAGAACTCGGAGGCGAGGCGGAGTGGATGCCCAGAAAGGGGTGGATCTGGCTCTCCACCCTTTCTTAGCCTCTTTCTCCTATAGCCACAGAAACTAGGCAGACATTCCTAGGCAGGCTGACTTCACAGGCTCTTTAAAAAGTTAATGAAGTGGGAACCTACACATCACGCAAAGGTTTGACCTTTATAAGTTTCTTGAGTGATGTGAAGAGTAGACGGAGATCCAAAGATTGCATTATTCTTCAGAAGTGGTGTTGAAGACACCCTGGCTTTCTAAACCCTTGGATTTCTAGATACTACACACTTCTGTCAAATACAGTGTACTGAACTGGAAGCTATGTCTTTTCCACAGAGGAAACAGTCTGATAACTGAGCATATCTATTCTAATGAAGTCCTTTAACACAAAAGGGAAAAGAAGAGATACAGTTTCAGGGACTTCCTGGCAAAGTTTTTAAGGACAGTGCGTCTCAAATTGTTTTCTAACCACCCCTTTACCCTAGTGACTATCACAGAATCATATATAGATTGGATTCTAGGTAAATATTTCTTTGAACTGGAAAAAGAACAAAGAGGGTCTGAGAGAAATCATTTAAACCCTTCTCTTTAAAGAATTCTACAAAGAAATATCCAGACATTTCAAAGGGTCTTTTAATTTTGGTGAATTCCTTATCAAAGCCAAAAGCACTCAAATATAGTTAAGGATATTATGACAGAGGAAAGAGAAAAATATGAAAAAAGAAGCAACGATTGTTGTTCTAAGAAATTCCAGCCTGTGAAGATACTTTGAGAAGTAAATAATCTCAAGTTACATGATATAGTCTGTTTATGATAGCAACTGCTCAAAAAGACATAATTATATAGATCTGAGGGACTAAAATAACTCTTGGGATGATTTCCTTTTCGAAATAAATATGAAGAAACACATATGGCTACAGGGACCAACCAATCCCACTGATATATAAAGCACATCAAAGTGATTTGCTCAGCTTTCTCTATAAACCATTAAACAAAACACACACACAAACCACTGCTTGCTTAATGCTGCCACCATGTGTTTATCATGCGCCAGAGCAGGAGAATTTCCCATTTTGCTCCCCTGTGCTGTGCTGTGCCCTGCTCAGTTGGTTCTATTTGACTCTGCAACCCCATGGACTGCAGTCCATTAGGCTCCTCTGTCCGTGGGGATTCTCCAGGCAAGAATACTGTAGTGAGTTGCCATGCCTTCCTCCAGGGAATCTTTCCAACCCAGGGATCAAACCCAGGTCTCCCTCATTGCAGGCAGATTCTTTACCAGCTGACCTACCAGGGAAAACCTTTGTTCCCCTACCTGCCCCTCATACATATTCTCTGAAAAAAGTCTTACCTATAAGAAAAAAATTTTAAGTAGATGAGTGATTTGCAGTGGTGACTTTGTCTCGTGGGCTTCCCTTGTGACTCAGCTGGTAAAGAATCCATCTGCAATTCAGGAGACCTGGGTTTGATCCCTGGGTTGGGAAGATCCCCTGGAGAAGGGAAAGTTTACCCACTCTGGCCTAGAGAATTCCATAGACTGGATAGTCCATGGGGTCGCAGAGTGGGACATGAATGAGTGACTTTCACTTGTTTCTATGTTAACACTAAATCATGTCAGAAAGGATTTGAACAAACTATTGTTTAAAATCTGTCCCTTTTCTTTGCATAAACTTTAAATGCATAAATTTTTGAATGACTTGTGACACAATATCAATATTGGTCCAAGCATAATCCAGTTTTAAATAATTAACTAGTTATTTTCATAGTAAGCTAGGCATATGCAAATTTGCCACCCCAAACAAAAGTCATGGACTTGACAAAAATCTATATTTAATCATATATTTCATCCATTAACCCACCCCATTTCCTGCTCCAACTTTAAGTAAACTATATCCCTTATCCTGATCTTATCATTCCCTTGACTTCCTTTCCATAAGAGTTCTATTGTATCCATTTGTATTCCTAATAGATTTGTTTTTAAAATAATTTTATTTAAGAATATTTGAATNTAGGGTTTTGACAGGGGTACCCAGGATGCAGTGGAAATGTTTCTGAACAGGTGCTGAGTATGCTCTACTGGGGGTCACACCCTCACTCCCCAGTCCTGCCTGGCAACAGTGTGTTTTGCTTTTTTGTTTTACTCCCTAAACCTGCTCAGGCCTCTGTTCTAGCTCACAGCCCCCAGGCATGCTGTGTTTGTTCTGCTGTGCCACCTGGAGGCTAGGGGAGGAAAGGGAATAAACAGCAAGACTGGTGAAGGGAGGCAAAGCCTCTTGCCCATCACCTTGCCTCCCAGCCTACTGAGATTTACTCACCTCCCCCATTCCTGGGTTCTGTCCCTGGGTTGGGGAGATTCTCTGAAGGATGGCAATAGCAACCCACTCCAGTATTCTTGCCTGGAGAATCCCTTGGGCAAAGGAGCCTGGCGGGCTACAATCCATAGGGTTGAAAAGAGTTTGACATGACTGAAGCAACTCATTTCTCATATTCTCATTCCGCTCCTGTAATTCCAGCACCTCCACTGACAAACTGTCCTCTCTCCTCCCCTTTCTCTCTCTCTCCCTCTCTAGATTCTTGGTCCAGAACATCTAGAACTCTCTCCCCTCCATCCTTTCTGCCTCCCTCCCTCCTTTTCTCTCTGTTCTCCATTTGTCAGCTGAAAATCAGCCTGAACCATGACTGGGGNCGCTCCTGTAATTCCAGCACCTCCACTGACAAACTGTCCTCTCTCCTCCCCTTTCTCTCTCTCTCCCTCTCTAGATTCTTGGTCCAGAACATCTAGAACTCTCTCCCCTCCATCCTTTCTGCCTCCCTCCCTCCTTTTCTCTCTGTTCTCCATTTGTCAGCTGAAAATCAGCCTGAACCATGACTGGGGAAGTGAAACTAGCACGTCCAATGTGTAATAAGGGGGAAATAAGTTATGAATTGAAGTTCTATCCAGTAACAAATCCCTGTCATTCATCTCCTTCAGAATGGCTATGAACGCCTCTACCTACTGTCTTGTTTTATGCTCATTAAACTTGCTTTTTTTTTTGAGCTCTAGAATTGGAAAACAGAGTTCTTTATGGGGCTTGGTGTGTTTTCCACTTTTCTTTCACTGTCAGTATTATAACACTCATTTTCTTGTTCTTTTTAATAAACATAATATGTGAGGTAGATTGTTCTCTACAACTTTTGGAACCAAACTGGAGTTATCACCAAGGCATTCCAAGGAGAGGTCTTTGCAACTTCTGTGTACTTTCTTTTCATGACCCTCGTGATCCTTTGCAAATGAAAAGGCAGGGGGCCTTGGGGAATGACCAGTGGGCTACACAGAATGTCCAGCTCCAGCATTTGGACCCAGAGGCCAGGGCAGATGAAACTGGGCTTCCAACCAGAGTGGAATGCACCTTCCCAGTATTGGGAAGCCTGTGTTTTTTCCAGTAGACCACCTGATCTGCTCCAGAAGGCTTTAAATTGGGAAATGTGGAATTACAGGGAATACTGGAAATCAGAGAACAAGAGATCAGTTTACTGTGGAGGATTATCAGTTATGTCACAAAAAGGGGAGATTTGACACCTGGTAACTAATTCCTAGTAATTGTTTTGAGGAAATAATTGGGAAATCAGCATTAGAAACAAACTTGTCTTTAAAACCAGTCTTAAAGGTATATAATTGAGAGGAAGAAAACCATAGAGGCCTTTGTCCCCTGAGCTGCCCCTCCTGACTCCAGCACACACCCTCTTCGTGTGCGGTCACATCTCATGAACGCCTCCAGGGCCCTCTTGGGTTTGATAATGTATGCCATCTTTTGCAAGATTCAGCAAACTCTTTGGCTTCAATTTATTGGTAGCCAAAATTGGTCAAAAATTGGTCTGGAAACTGCTAGTAGGTAAAATCTATATTTAATCATATATTTCATCCATTAACCCACCCCATTTCCTGCTCCAACTTTAAGTAAACTATATCCCTTATCCTGATCTTATCATTCCCTTGACTTCCTTTCCATAAGAGTTCTATTGTATCCATTTGTATTCCTAATAGATTTGTTTTTTAAATAATTTTATTTAAGAATATTTGAATATAGTAGACTGCATATATTTAAAGTACACAATTTGATAGGCTTTCACACATGTATATACTTGTAAAACCATTACCACAATCAAGACGATGAACATATATATACCACTCTGAAAAGTTTCTACAGGCCCCTTTTCCTCATCTCGTTCTCTCTCCCCTTCCTGCCCCTTAACCTCCAACTACTTTGTAAACACTTGCTATGGGCTGAATTGTGTCCCTTCAAAATCCATGTGTTGAATCCCTGACCCTTAATGTAAATGATATATAATTAGGTTTATATGAAGTCATCAGAGTGGGGCCCTCATGATGGGATTAATGCCCTTACAAGAACAGTTTCTGGTTCAAGACGGTAGAGCAGAAGGATGTGTGCTCATCTTCTCCTGCAAGAGCACCAAAATCCTAACTAGCTGTTGAACAACCATCAACAGGAGGACGCTGGAACCCACCAAAAAAAGATGTCCCACGTCCAATGACAAAGAAGCCACAGTAAGACGGTAGGAGGGGCATAATCATGATAAAAAATATTCCCACATCTGCTGGCGGGGGGATGACCCACAAACTGAACAACAATCATACCAAAGAAGTTCTCCCACTGTTGCGAAGGTTATGAATCCCACATCAGGCTTCCCAGCCTGGGGATCCAGCAAAGGGACTGGGAATCCCCAGGGATCTGAATCTGATCTTCCTGATCCAGGGATCAAATCTGTGTCTCTTGTGGTTTCTGCATTGGCGGGCAGATATTAACATAACCACTCCAGCTTTCTTTTGATCTACCTTAGTATAGCGTATCTTTTCCATCTTTTTTCTTTTAACCTCTCTAGGCGACTTCACTTTCACTTTTCACCTTCAGGCATTGGAGAAGGAAATGGCAACCCACTCCAGTGTTCTTGCCTGGAGAATCCCAGGGATGGGGGAAGCCTTGTGGGTTGCCGTCTATGGGGTCGCACAGAGTTGAACACGACTGAAGTAACTTAGCAGCAGCAGCAGCAAGCTTTTATATGTAAACTATATTCCTTGTAGGTACCATATAGTAGGATATTGTTTTTTATTCAATTTGATAGCCTCTGACATCTAATTGGATTATTTACAACATTACATTTATGTGATTAAATCTATCATCTAGCTATGTGTTTTCATTGTTCCCCCATTTCTTTCTTCCTTTAGAATAACTTGAACATTTTAATGACTGGCTAGTATCTCTTTTACTAGCTTTATTAGCTCTAACTCTGTTTTGTTTCAGCAGTTGCTTATGGCTTTATAGTATACAACTATAACTTATTTCAGTCTACTCTCAAGTGACATTTTATCACTTTACATATAGCATAAGAATCTAACAATAATGTTTTATCATTTCTTCCTTTCTGACTTTTGTACTATTGCTGTTATGCATGTTACAAACCACATATTACATTGTTTTTATTTTGGGATAAATGCCAATTATATTCTAAAATGATTTGAAAAATAATTTAAGAAAAATATCATAAATACTTACTCATGTGGCTACCAATTCCAGTGTTCTTCATTCCTTTGATAATATACATATTGTATCATTTATTTCTGCCTAAAGGACTTCCTTTAACAAGTTATACAGTGTGGGTATGCACGTGATTGTTTTCACCTCTATCTGGACTCGACTCTCTCTACATTTCTAAAAATGCTTTTTTTGCCTTTAGTTTTTAAAGATGTTTTCACTATAGATCTCATGATTGAGTTATTTCTTTCTTTTAGTGCTTTAAAGATTAAGATGTTTCATTGTCTTCTTGCTTACATTTCTGAGAAATCTGCTATTTCCTTCTTTTTGTTCTTCTATATGTAATGTGACCCCCCATCCCCTTGCCACTTTCATCATTATTTTTAATCACACTGGATTTGAAGAATTTCATTTTGGTGTTTTTGATATAGGTGTCTTCCTATTTCATGGGCTGAGAGTTTGTTGAGCTTCTTAGATCTGTGTATATATAGTTTTTATTATATTTGTGTTTCTGTGTGTGTATGTGCTTTAATCTGAAACTCCAATCCATTATGAAAGAGTACCTATTTCTTATTCATGTAAGCCTCTGCCAAGAGTCCCACCTTCTGAGACTTCCCTGGTGGTTCAGTGGTTAAGACTTCCAATGCAGGGGGTGCAAGTTCAATCCCTGTTTGAGGAGCTAAGATCCCACATGTATTGTGACCAAAAAACCAAAACATAAAACAGAAGCAACACTGTAATAAATTCAATAAAGACTTAAAAAAATGGCCCACATTAAAAAAAAAAAAAAAAACAACCTTAAAAAAAAGAATCCCACTTCCTCTCATCTCATAATTGGCAATCATCTATAACACTTAGATTTCATAACTGCAACAAAAATGACTGTGGCTGTGGGAGGCCACATACCTTTTAATTATCTCAGTCCAGAAGTGACTCAAAAAAGTCACTTATCCTCACAGCCCAGTAACCAAAACTCACATGGCCCCAATCTAATTGCTAGGAGAAGCTGGGAAATATAAGGAAATGTGTGGCTGTTTGGCACACTTGAAAAGCAGATCTAACACAGGAATTGATAGAACTAAAGTAATTTCAGAAGGTGTAGGCTGAGAAAGGCTCTCTGAACCAGTGGAATTTAAGCTAAGACTTGAAAGTCAGAAAGAAGTCAGCCCCGGTATGTTTGAAAGATAACCAATGTAGTTAAGAAGTCAGAGGCTAAAGCCCTATTCAAGAAATAAAATGTACATTATCCTAGCATGCCCTTTGTATAAGAAATACTATCACCATAGGAAGCTTTCAAGGATACGGGGTATAAGAGCCTCACCAAATACTGACTGGTGACAGAAATTAATAAATACACTACTCAGATGTAGAAGAATATTCAGAAGGATGAAACTTCAATGACACACATACACTAAACAGAAGCTGTGAAGCTACAGGGTTCATTTATTTCAGCAATAACAGTCACTAAGAGTCTACCATGAGGCAAGGTGGAATAATATTGTTGACTGCAATTTCCCCTACTTTGGTGGAACTGATAACTAATAATCTAGTAGAAGAAACATAGTACTAAAAAGCAAGGAAATATTCTATGTGGAATTGTTTTTCCCCATAAAGAAAAGGAGAGAAAGCTACAACAAAGGTGATTTCTAATTTAGAAACTATTTAGAAATAAGCAGGAAAAAGCTCTACAAAAATGGAGAAGTCCACAGTAATAAAAATTTCTCACTCTGGTCAAGAACATTATAGAGCAGTAAGTATTCTGCATACATAAACTCCATAATCTCTCAAGAAAAACAACTATAGTAAGACCATTTCCTTTTTTTTCCCCTCCAAATGAAGAATCAAGGTTTAGACAAATACACATATCTACATTCACTAATTAGGTCAACATCCACATTTATATGCCTATTAATTACTAGAAAAGTTTATCTTTGTTAAATCTACACTGTGAATTCTAACTCTTCTTACTCACCCTCTCTGTTTTCAATCCTTTAATCCTGTATTTCATTCTAATTTCTCTATTCAATCCTTTTACATAAATTGGAAGATGTTGATCCTCAAAGGCATCAAACTAGATAACTGAAGGGAAATATTTGAAAAACTACTTTAGAAAAAGATAGGTAAGATTAAAAAATTTCCCACTCTACTTATAATTTTCTAACCGAAATAGATGAGAAATAGATTTCCTAGAAAGCAAGAAAATACAAAAAGTGAGTAAGCATCTCCCTTGGTGCTTGACTTAACTCAGTTGTAAGACAGTGATTATGACTGAAAGAATGCTATAACTGGATATCTAGTACCTCTCTGCTACTCGAAACCTATGTAGCATACGAAACCTTAACAAGTTTCATTTCCTTAACTATAAACCATGGATCAAAAAAATGTACTTACCGGTAAAGGTTCTTGTGAGCGTTAAATGATTTACGTATATAAAGCACTTAACAATGACTGGCAATAATAAATGGCAAAAATTTGCCATTACTAATACCAGTAATAGTTGTTGTCATGGAACAATAGTTGTAAAATAACATATTAAAATTTAATTGAGTGATTGCTGTTTCCTGGGCTTCCCAGGTGGCTCAGTGGTAAAGAATCTGCCTGCCAATGCAGGATATGCAAAAGATGCAGGTTTGATCCCTGGGTCGGGAAGATCTCCTGGAGTAGGAAATGGCAACCAACTCCAGTATGCTCACCTGGAAAATTCCATGGGCAGAGGAGCCTGGCAGGCTATAGTCCATTGGGCCACAAAGAGTCAGACACAACTGACTCAGTACATACACTCACTGTTTTCTAGACTTATATCTGAATTGCTGTTGTTCAGTTACTCAGTTGGGTTTGACTCTTTGTGACCCCACAGACTGCAGCATGCCAGGCTTTCTTGTCCTTTACTATCTCTTGAAGTTTGCTCAAATTCATGTACATTGAGTCAGTGATGCCATTCAACTGTCTCATCCTGTTATGCCTTCAATCTTTCCCAGCATCAGGGTCTTTTCCAATGAGCCAGCTCTTCGCATCAGCCGGCCAAAGTGTTGGAGCTTCAGTCCTTCCAATGAATATTTAGGGTTGATTTCCTTGAGGATTGACTGTTTTTTTCTCCTTGCTGTCCAAGAGACACTCAAGAGTCTTCTCCAGTACCACAGTTTGAAAGCATCAATTCTTCAGCACTCAGCCTTCTTTATGGCCAACTCTCACATCCCTACATGACCACTGGAAAAAGCTTTGACTATACAGACCTTTGTCGGCAAAGTGATATCTCTGCTTTTTAACACATTGTCTAGGTTTGTCACAGCTTTTCTTCCCAGGAGCAAGCATCTTTTATTTCATGACTGCAGTCACCGTCTGCAGTGATTTTGGAGCACAAGAAAATAAAGTCTGTCACTGTTCCCACCTTTTCCCCTTCTGTTTGCCATAAAGCAATGGGACTGGATGCCATGATCTTGGTTTTTTGAATGTTGAATTTTAAGCCAGCTTTTTCACTCTCCTCTTCTACCCTAATCAAGAGGTTCTTTAGTTTCTCTTCACTTTCTGCCATTAGTGTGGTATTATTTGCTTATCCGAGGTTGTTGATATATCTCCTGGAAATCTTGATTCCAGCTTGTGATTCATTCAGCCAAGCAGTTTGCATGATGTACTCTGCATATAAATTAAATAACTAGAGTGAAAATATACAGCCTTGTCATATTCCTTTCCCAATTTTGAACCAATCAGTTGCTCCATGTCTGGTTCTGACACTGCTTCTTAACCCACACACAGGTTTCTCAGGAGACAAGTTGGTCTGGTATTCCCATCTCTAAGAATTTTCCAGCTTGTTGTGATCCACATAATCAAGGGCTTTAGCACAGTCAATGAAGTAGAAGGAAATGTTTGTCTGGAACTCCCTTCCTTTCTCCATGTCCAACAGTATTTAAGCTGAGAGCTAAAACCATTTTGGAGAGTCACTCAGTTTTCCTGAGTCTCTCCCAAGTACACAAGTTACTAAGCTTTTGTTTGTTTTTCTCTTGTTAATCTATCTCAGATCAACTTAATTCCTAGACCAGAAGAAACAAGAAGGGAAAATGTCATCCTCCTTGAAAACCTACATCAAAAGATTGATGAAATAATTTAAATACTTTATGTTAACACATTGTTTAAGGTAACTGCATTGTATTATGGTTTCCTGGGCTTGCCTTGTGGCTCAGCTGGTAAAGAATCAGCCTGCATTGTGGGAGACCTGGGTTTGATCCCCAGGTTGGGAAGATACCCTGGAGAAGGGAACAGCTACCCACTCCAATATTCTTGCCTGGAGAATTCCAGCTTATTCTGCTAAACAACAAGTTTTATGTACCAGTATAATGTACATTAAGTCGATAGGTAATACAGCTGAGTCTTCTCACCTGCAATATGAAGAAGATAATGCCTACCCATAAGGCTATTTTGAGGATTAAATAAAATCATCCCTATAAAAGAATACTTGCCACATAGTAAGCACACATTACTCACTAGCTAACACTGACAAGTTGGTGAGGGTGGTAACATAATGGTAAAGGCATGAGGGACCCGTGAGCCTGGGTTCACGTCCCAGCTCAATTACCAGCTCTGTGACCTTAGAGGAAGTTAAATAATTCTCTGTACTTCAAATTCATCATTAGTAAAATGTACATAATAATAGCTCCCCATCTGCATTGGGAAATTGTGAGGATCCAGTGAACCAATAAATGTAAAGAGTATTATAATGCTTATAATAAAGGCTTAATTTTAATCAATGTTATTTTGTATGCCATTGGCTCTTCAGCTAGGTAGAAGACTGCCCTTTCTCAAAGCATCCAGATAAGTGTTATCACCATATCCCTTTGGCTCTTGCTTCTCAGTTTCTTTTTTTTTAATTAATTAATTTATTTTAATTGGAGGCTAATCACTCTGCAATATTGTAGTGGTTTTTGCCATACATTGACATGAATCAGCCATGGGTGTACATGTGTCCCTCATCCTTAACCCCTCTTCAACCTCTCTCCCCATCCCATTCTTCAGGGTCATCCCAGTGCACGGGCTTTGAGTGCCCCATTTCATGCATTGAACTTGGACTGGTGATGTATTTCACATATGGAAATATACATATTTCAATGCTATTGTCTCAAATCATCCCACCCTTGCCTTCTCCCACAGAGTCCAAAAGTGCTGTCTTGCATATAGGGTCATTGTTACCATCTTTCTAAATTCTACTTATATGCATTAATATACTGTATTGGTGTTTTTCTTTCTGACTTACTTCACTCTGTATAATAGGCTGCAATTTAATCCACCTCATTAGAACTGCTTTAAATGTATTCTTTTTAATATTAAATATTAAAGTTAATATTTAATAGTAATATTCCATTGTGAAGAAGGCAATGGCACCCCACTCCATTGTGTATATGTACCACAACTTTCTTATCCATTCATCTGCCCATGGACATCTAGGTTGCTTCCATGTCCTAGCTACTGTAAACAGTGCTGTAATGAACACTGGGGTACATGTGTCTCTTTCAATTCTGGTTTCCTCGTTGGGTATGCCCAGCAGTGGGATTGCTGGGTCGTATGGCAGTTCTGTTTCCAGTTTTTTAAGGAATCTCCACACTGTTCTCCATAGTGGCTATACTAGTTTGCATTCCCACCAACAGTGTAAGAGAGTTCCCTTTTCTCTGCACCATCTCCAGCATTTATTATTTGTAGACTTTTTGATAGCAGCCATTCTGACCAGCGTGAGATGGTACCTCATTGTGGTTTTGATTTCCATTTCTCTGATAATGAGTGATGTTGAGCATCTTTTCATGTCTTTGTTACCCATCTGTATGTCTTCTTTGGAGAAATGTCTGGTTAGTTCTTTGGCCCATTTTTTGATTTGGGTTCGTTTATTTTTCTGGTATTGAGCTGCATGAGCTGCTTGTATATTTCTAAAATGAACACAGGACTCAATTTTTAGTACAAGCAGATCACCATTGCCATCTAGTGGCAAACTGCTAGCAAATTCAATAAGGAGGAATATTGCCCATAAAGGGGTAAATTTTCTACAGATGTGAATTTAATTATTTAACACAAACTAGATATTTAGAAATTTGTTATACATTTTCTATAACAATTTGAATTGGATACAAATATAAGTGGGGGAAATTTAAAAACTGAAAACCACAAGAACGTTGCTTGGCAAATACAGCATCTGACTCAATGGACATGAGTCTGAGTGAACTCCGTGAGTTAGTGATGGACAGGGAGTCCTGGCGTGCTGTGATTCATGGGGTCACAAAGAATCGGACACTGAATTGATACTTACAGTTTTATTATAAACCATATGAATCAGAACCAGCCAAAAGAAAAGACCTATAAGATTGGCTCTATAAAGGTTTTTGGGTTTTTTTTTTGCCACACCACACAGCTTGTGGGATTTTAGTTCCCTGACTAGGGATTGAACCCAGGTCCTCCAGCAGTGAAAGCACAGAGCCCTAACCACTGGACTGCCAAGGAATTCCCTAGGATGAACTCTAGAAGGGTTTTGAACGTGGAACTTCCATGTCTTCTCCCATGGAATCAGGATGTGCCACCCTTCTAGCACCAACCAGGAGGCTCAACTGAGCTTTGGTGTCCAGAGTTTTTATTGGGATTTCATTACATAGGCAGAGATTGGCCTATGAATCATTGGCCATGAACCCAGTCTCCAGCCTCCCTCCCCTTCCCAGAAGTTGAGGTGGTATCCCCTGTCTTGAAGCTTCAACCATCTAATTATGTGACCAGTTTTTCCAGCATGGCCACTTTCCATCCTGAAACTGTCTAGGGATCCACCATGAATAACAAAGATGCTCCTATCACTGACAAAATTCCAACAATTAGAAGCTCTGTCTCAGGAACCTGGGACAAAGACTCAACAGATTGTTTATTATAGAGTGGCAGGTATTCCTAAATTTACTGAAGATAACTTTATGATACAAAATGGAATTTCAAATAAAAGTGTTCAGACTCAGAAGGCCAGCACATACTCTTGATGTTTTTAGAAACTTCAGCACGGACGCCCTGGATGGGATAACAGGGAGCTACCCACCCCTGAAGTCACTAGAGCTGAGGAGTACTATTTGCTTCAGAAATCTGTCATCACGCAGGACCAGGTAAGTGGTTCTACCTTCTTATTGACCATCACCCAGCCTCTGGTAACCAGGGTGGTAGTAGGCTCCTCTTGACCTCCCATTTCTGCAATAGAAATATTCATATTACCTAGTCCTTCCCCCTTCACTCAAATCTCGTGGAAAGAGCATTAATCTCAGTACCCAAAGCCTTGGGTTTGATGTTTGCTCTGCCACTTATTGTTCTTTCTTTTTTCCCACATATGATAATATACACGTTTCGATGCCATTCTCCCAAATCATCCCACCCTTGCCCTCTCCCACAGAGTCCAAAAGACTGTTCTATACATCTGTGTCTCTTTTGCTGTCTTGCATACAGGGTTATTATTATTACCATCTTTCTAGATTTCATATATATGCGTTAGTATACTGTATTGATGTTTTTCTTTCTGGCTTACACCACTCTGTTTAATAGGTTCCAGTTTCATCCACCTCATTAGAACTGATTCAAATGTATTCTTTTTAATGGTTGAGTAATACTCCATTGTGTATATGTACCACAGCTTTCTTATCCATTCATCTGCTGATAGACATCTAGGTTGCTTCCATGTCCTGGCTATTATAAACAGTGCTGTGATGAACACTGGGGTACATGTGTTTCAATTCTAGTTTCCTCGGTATGTATGCCCAGAAGTGGGATTGCTGGGTCATAAAGCAGTTCTATTTCCAGTTTTTTAAGGAATCTCCACACTGTCCTCCATAGTGGCTGTACTAGTTTGCATTCCCACCAACAGTGTAAGAGGGTTCCCTTTTCTCCACACCCTCTCCAGCATTTATTGCTTGCAGACTTTTGGATCGCAGCCATTCTGACTGGTGTGAAGTGGTATCTCATTGTGGTCTTGATTTGCATTTCTCTGATAATGAGTGACGTTGAGCATCTTTTCATGTGTTTGTTAGCCATCCGTATGTCTTCTTTGGAGAAATGTCTATTTAGTTCTTTGGCCCATTTTTTGATTGGGTCGTTTATTTTTCTGGAATTGAGCTGTATAAGTTGCTTGTATATTTTTGAGATTAGTTGTTTGTCAGTTGCTTCATTTGCTATTATTTTCTCCCATTCAGAGGGTTGTCTTTTCACCTTGCTTATAGTTTCCTTTGTTGTGCAGAAGCTTTTAATTTTAATTAGATCCCATTTGTTTATATTTGCTTTTATTTCCAGTATTCTGGGAGGCGGATCATTGAGGATCCTGCTGTGATTTATGTCGGAGAGTGTTTTGCCTATGTTCTCCTCTAGGAGTTTTATAGTTTCTGGTCTTACATTTAGATCTTTAATCCATTTTGAGTTTATTTTTGTGTGTGGTGTTAGAAAGTGATCTAGTTTCATTCTTTTACAAGTGGTTGACCAGTTTTCCCAGCACCACTTGTTAAAGAGATTGTCTTTACTCCATTGTATATTCTTGCCTCCTTTGTCAAAGATAAGGTGTCCATATGTGTGTGGATTTATCTCTGGGCTTTCTATTTTGTTCCATTGATCTATATTTCTGTCTTTGTGCCAGTACCACACTGTCTTGATGACTGTGGCTTTGTAGTAGAGCCTGAAGTCAGGTAAGTTGATTCCTCCAGTTCCATTCTTCTTTCTCAAAATTGCTTTGGCTATTCGAGGTTTTTTGTATTTCCATACAAATCTTGAAATTATTTGTTCTAGTTCTGTGAAAAATACCGCTGGTAGCTTGATAGGGATTGCATTGAATCTGTAGATTGCTTTGGGTAATATATTCATTTTCACTATATTGATTCTTCCAATCCATGAACATGGTATATTTCTCCATCTATTAGTGTCCTCTTTGATTTCTTTCATCAGTGTTTTATAGTTTTCTATATATAAGTCTTTAGTTTCTTTAGGTAGATATATTCCTAAGTATTTTATTCTTTTCGTTGCAATGGTGAATGGAATTGTTTCCTTAATTTCGTTTTCTACTTTCTCATTATTAGTGTATAGGAATGCAAGGGATTTCTGTGTGTTGATTTTATATCCTGCAACTTTACTATATTCATTGATTAGCTCTAGTAATTTTCTGGTGGAGTCTTTAGGGTTTTCTATGTAGAGGATCATGTCATCTGCAAACAGTGAGAGTTTTACTTCTTCTTTTCCAATTTGGATTCCTTTTATTTCTTTTTCTGCTCTGATTGCTGTGGCCAAAACTTCCAGAACTATGTTGAATAGTAGCGGTGAAAGTGGACATCCTTGTCTTGTTCCTGACTTTAGGGGAAATGCTTTCAATTTTTCACCATTGAGGATAATGTTTGCTGTGGGTTTGTCATATATAGCTTTTATTATGTTGAGGTATGTTCCTTCTATTCCTGCTTTCTGGAGAGTTTTTATCATAAATGGATGTTGAATTTTATCAAAGGCCTTCTCTGCATCTATTGAGATAATCATATGGCATTTATTTTTCAATTTGTTAATGTGGTGAATTACATTGATTGATTTGCGAATATTGAAGAATCCTTGCATTCCTGGGATAAAGCCTACTTGGTCATGGTGTATGATCTTTTTAATGTGTTGTTGGATTCTGATTGCTAGAATTTTGTTGAGGATTTTTGCATCTATGTTCATCAGTGATATTGGCCTGTAGTTTTCTTTTTTTGTGGCATCTTTGTCAGGTTTTGGTATTAGGGTGATGGTGGCCTCATAGAATGAGTTTGGAAGTTTACCTTCCTCTGCAATTTTCTGGAAGAGTTTGAGTAGGATAGGTGTTAGCTCTTCTCGAAATTTTTGGTAGAATTCAGCTGTGAAGCCGTCTGGACCTGGGCTTTTGTTTGCTGGAAGATTTCTGATTACAGTTTCAATTTCCGTGCTTGTGATGGGTCTGTTAAGATTTTCTATTTCTTCCTGGTTCAGTTTTGGAAAGTTGTATTTTTCTAAGAATTTGTCCATTTCTTCCACGTTGTCCAATTTATTGGCATATAATTGCTGATAGTAGTCTCTTATGATTCTTTGTATTTCTGTGTTGTCTGTTGTGATCTCTCCATTTTCATTTCTGATTTTATTGATTTGATTTTTCTCCCTTTGTTTCTTGATGAGTCTGGCTAATGGTTTGTCAATTTTATTTATCTTTTCAAAAAACCAGCTTTTGGCTTTGTTGATTTTTGCTATGGTCTCTTTTGTTTCTTTTGCATTTATTTCTGCCCTAATTTTTAAGATTTCTTTCCTTCTACTAACTCTGGGGTTCTCCATTTCTTCCTTTTCTAGTTGCTTTAGGTGTAGAGTTAGGTTATTTATTTGACTTTTTTCTTGTTTCCTGAGGTATGCCTGTATTGCTATGAACTTTCCTCTTAGCACTGCTTTTATAGTGTCCCACAGGTTTTGGGTTGTTGTGTTTTCATTTTCATTCATTTCTATGCACATTTTGATTTCTTTTTTGATTTCTTCTGTGATTTGTTGGTTATTCAGAAGCGTATTGTTCAGCCTCCAAATGTTGGAATTTTTAATAGTTTTTCTCCTGTAATTGAGATCTAATCTTAATGCATTATGGTCAGAAAAGATGCTTGGAATGATTTCGATTTTTTTGAATTTATCAAGGTTAGATTTATGTCCCAGGATGTGATCTATCCTGGAGAAGGTTCCGTGAGCACTTGAGAAAAAGGTGAAATTCATTGTTTTGGGGTGAAATGTCCTATAGATATCAATTAGGTCTAACTGGTCTATTGTATCATTTAAAGTTTGCGTTTCTTTGTTAATTTTCTGGTTAGTTGATCTGTCCATAGGTGTGAGTGGGGTATTAAAGTCTCCCACTATTATTGTGTTATTGTCAATTTCCCCTTTCATACTTGTTAGCATTTGTCTTACATATTGCGGTGCTCCTATGTTGGGTGCATATATATTTATAATTGTTATATCTTCTTCTTGGATTGATCCTTTGATCATTATGTAGTGGCCTTCTTTGTCTCTTTTCACAGCCTTTGTTTTAAAGTCTATTTTATCAGATATGAGTATTGCCACTCCTGCTTTCTTTTGGTCTCTATTTGCGTGATATATCTTTTTCCAGCCCTTCACTTTCAGTCTGTATGTGTCCCTTGTTTTGAGGTGGGTTTCTTGTAGGCAGCATATATAGGGGTCTTGTTTTTGTATCCATTCAGCCAGTCTTTGCCTTTTGGTTGGGGCATTCAACCCATTTACGTTTAAGGTAATTATTGATAAGTATGATCCCGTTGCCATTTACTTTATTGTTTTGGGTTCGGGTTTATACACCCTTTTTGTGTTTCCTGTCTAGAGAATATCCTTTAGCATTTGTTGGAGAGCTGGTTTGGTGGTGCTGAATTCTCTCAGCTTTTGCTTGTCTGTAAAGCTTCTGATTTCTCCTTCGTATTTGAATGAGATCCTTGCTGGGTACAGTAATCTGGGCTGTAGGTTATTTTCGTTCAACACTTTAAGTATGTCTTGCCATTCCCTCCTGGCCTGAAGAGTTTCTATTGAAAGATCAGCTGTTATCCTTATGGGAATCCCCTTGTGTGTTATTTGTTGTTTTTCCCTTGCTGCTTTTAATATTTGTTCTTTGTGTTTGATCTTTGTTAATTTGATTAATATGTGTCTTGGGGTGTTTCGCCTTGGGTTTATCCTGTTTGGGACTCTCTGGGTTTCTTGGACTTGGGTGATTATTTCCTTCCCCATTTTAGGGAAGTTTTCAACTATTATCTCCTCAAAGATTTTCTCATGGTCTTTCTTTTTGTCTTCTTCTTCTGGGACTGCTATGATTTGAATGTTGGGGCATTTAACATTGTCCCAGAGGTCTCTGAGATTGTCCTCATTTCTTTTAATTTGTTTTTCTTTTTTCCTCTCTGATTCATTTATTTCTACCATTTTATCTTCTACCTCATGAATCCTATCTTCTGCCTCCATTATTCTACTATTTCTTCCCTCCAGAGTGTTTTTGATATCATTTATTGCATTATTCATTATATATTGACTCCTTTAAAATTTCTTCTAGGTCCTTGTTAAACCTTTCTTGCATTTTCTCAGTCCTTGTCTCCAGGCTATTTATCTGTGATCCCATTTTGTTTTCAAGATTTTGAATCATTTTCAGTATCATTATTCAGAATTCTTTATCAGGAAGATTCCCTATCTCTTCCTCTATTGTTTGGTTTGGTGAGCATTTATCCTGTTCCTTTACCTGCTGGGTATTCCTCTGTCTTTTCATCTTTTTTATATTGCTGTGTTTGGGGTGGCCTTTCTGTATTCTGGCAGTTTGTAGAGTTCTCTTTATTGTGAAGTTTCTTCACTGTGGGTGGGGTTCTACAGGTGGCTTGTCAAGGTTTCCTGGTTAGGGAAGCTTCTGTTTGTGTTTTGGTGTTGAGCATTTATCCTGTTCCTTTACCTGCTGGGTATTCCTCTGTCTTTTCATCTTTTTTATATTGCTGTGTTTGGGGTGGCCTTTCTGTATTCTGGCAGTTTGTAGAGTTCTCTTTATTGTGAAGTTTCTTCACTGTGGGTGGGGTTCTACAGGTGGCTTGTCAAGGTTTCCTGGTTAGGGAAGCTTCTGTTTGTGTTTTGGTGTTTGGAGCTGGATTTCTTCTCTCTGGAGTGCAATGAAGTGTCCAGTAATGAGTTATGAGATGTCAGTGGGTTTGGAGTGACTTTGGGCAGCCTGTATATTGAAGCTCAGGGCTATGTTCCTGTGTTGCTGGAGAATTTGCATGGTATGTCTTACTCTGGAACTTTTTGGCCCTGGGGTGGTGCTTGGTTTCAGTGTAGGTATGGAGGCGTTTGATGAGCTCCTGTCGATTAATGTTACCTGGAGTCAGGAATTCTCTGGTGTTCTCAGGATTTGGACTTCAGCCTCCTGCTTCTGGTTTTCAGTCTTATTTTTACAGTAGCCTCAAGACTTCTCCATCTATACAGCACCACTGATAAAATATCTAGGTTAAAAATGAAAAGTTTCTCCAAAGTGAAGGCCATCCAGAGAGGTTCACAGAGTTACATGCAGAAGAGAAGAGGGAGGAGGGAGATAGAGGTGACCAGCATGAGATGAGGTGGAATCAAAAGAGGAGAGAGCAAGCTAGCCAGTTTTCAATTCCTTATGTGTGCTCCACAGTCTGGACCGCTCAGAGATGTTCATGGAGAGATACAGAGAAGAGAAGAGGAAAGAAGCAGACAGAGGTGGCCAGAAGGATAAAGGAGGGAATCAAAAGGAGAGAGACAGATCCAGCCAGTAATCAGTTCCCTAAGTGTTCTCCACCATCCAGAACACACAAAGAGATTCACAGAGTTGGGTAGAGAAGAGAAGAGGCAGGGAGGAGATAGAGGCGACCTGGTCAAGAAAAAGGAGAGTCCAAAGGAGGAGAGAGCAGTAAAGCCAGTAATCTTGCTCCTAAGTAAAAATGGGTACTGAAAATTGGGTTCTTAAAGGTGCAAAGATTAAAAATCTAGAGTAGAGGTTGGATTTTCAAAAATACAATATTAAAGATAAAAAAAACAAAGTCGGAAAAATTTTATATATATGTGAAGTTTGCTTTAAAAAATAGGGTCTCTCTCTCTTTTTTGGAAAGTAATAGTAGGTTATAAAAATGAAAATTAACGGAGTAATAGAGGACTTAAAAATAGAAAAAAAATTAAAAAATTAAAGAATGATAGAAAAAATAGTAAAAATATATCTAAGACTTTCTCTGGTGTTATTGTGGGCAGTGTGGGGTCTGGGAACTGAGGCCGGCCCTGGCTTGTATGCACTTCCCAGGTCTAAGCCGCTCAGGTTCAGGCACTTGGGTAGTCCTCAGGGGCACAGATTTGGTTGGGCCTGCGTTTTGTGCCCTTCCCATGTCTGAGCAGCTCAGGTGACCAGGTGTTCCGGGAGCACGGCCGCTGCAACTTATCACCTCCCCTGTTCCTGCTGCTCAGTTTTCTGTGTGTACAACTGGGATACCTTCTCAGGCAGATGTCGACCATCCAGAATCCCAAGAAGTCTTGGTTAGCAACAAAGCCTGCTTGCAGTTTGGTAAATGATGCCTTTCTGGGGCCGCGATTGCCCCCTTCCAGCTCTGGCTGCCCTCGCCTGCCTGTCTCCAGCAGCGGATGGGCTGGTCCACAGCCAGCTAGCTCTAGTCAGTCCTTTGTTCTGTGAGCGGGCCTGGCGCTGTCTTGGGATATGGCTTTTCCCGTGGTAGCTATCCCACAGTCTGGTTTGCTATCCCAAGTTAGTTCCCTCAGATTGCCTTCGGGGTATTCAGGCCCAGTCTTTACTCTAAGCAATGCAGCCTGCGCCTCCATGCCTAGCCCCCGCTTGCTAGTGGCGGATGCGGGTGTCTGTGCTGCTTCTCTGCTGGGAGTTACTGTTGGGCACGTAATCTGTGGGGTTTAATTATTTATTTATTTTTCCTCCCGGTTATGTTGCCCTCTGAGGTTCCAAGGCTCGCCACAGACTTGCCAGTGAGAGTGTTTCCTGGTATTTGGAAACTTCTCTCTTTTTTAAGACTCCCTTCCCAGGATGGATCTCTGTCCCTACCTCTTTTGCCTCGCTTTTTATCTTTTATATTTTTTCCTACCTCCTTTCAAAGACAATGGGCTGCTTTTCTGGGTGCCTGATGTCCTCAGCCAGCATTCAGAAGCTGTTTTGTGGAATTTAAAGTAGTCTCCCTAAAAAAAAAATAAGTAAATAAAGTAGGCTCCCTGTCCTATTCCTCTGCCATCTTAGGACTGCCCCACTTATTGTTCTTTACCTCACTGAACTTTATCTACCTTATCCAGAGGAGGAGAAGAAGAACCTCCAACTACTCAGGGAGACTGTTATATTCAAATAAGTTGCTATAAGCAGGAGGTCTTTTTATAAAGAGGTGATGTATTTCTTTATTAGGGCTGCCAGAGACTCAAGAAAGGCAGACCAAGTGCCACAGACTGAGTGACTTAGCAGAAATTTATTTTCTCACAGTTTTAGAGGCTAGAAGGCTGAGATCAAGGTTTCAGCGGGGCTGGTTTCTTCTAAGACTTGAAGAAGAGGATGCAAGAGGAACAATGAACAAACCAAAGGACACAGAGAACCACTTGAGAAGCATCTGAAGCACAGGATCTGGATGGTCTGGGCCACCAGCTGCCCACTTTTGTACAACTTAAAGGAGGAGTGAGATTTAACATGTTCGATTCTCTTATGCAGGGATTTACCTCTGGAAGTGTCCTAACTTTTTGCTAAAGGGACAAGTGTTGTCTGGTCTTATGAACACTGAGGAGACAGAGTGACATGAGGTAGAAAGGCCTGTTCTTCCCATTTCCTCCTGGCCTCTGGTGAAGATGGAGGGTCACGCTTGAGTGGACTAGAATTCTGAACTCCAGATAGTCATCACAGTAGCAGGGGACGTATGTGTGCATGTAAGTTGCTTTAGTTGTGTTCGATTCTTTGCGACCCTGTGGACTGTAGCCCACTAGGCTCCTCTGCCCACCGGATTCACCAGGCAAGAATACCAGAATGGGTTGCCATGCCCTCCTCCAGAGGATCTTCCTGACCCAGCGATCAAACCCCACATCTCTCATGTCTCCTGCATTGGCAGGTGGGTTCTTTAATACTAGAGCCACCTGAGAAGCCCAGCAGGGGATGATCTAGAGGCAATTCTTGAGAGCTACTTGGCACCAAAGGAACGTTCTGGAGTAGAATGAAAGATCAAATTTCCAATTAAGTCCTGTAATGTAAAGAACGTTGCTCCCAGATAGGAGATGGGGTATCCACCAAAATCCTGAGCTATCATTTAATAAAATATTGGAACAATTTATTATTTAAATTGTTATTATTTATTTAATTAATAAATTATCTATGGCTATTATTTAATTAAGTTATGTGGGAATAATTAGATAATTGTGCATGTAAGTTGCTTTAGTTGTGTTCGATTCTTTGCGACCCTGTGGACTGTAGCCCACTAGGCTCCTCTGCCCACCGGATTCACCAGGCAAGAATACCAGAATGGGTTGCCATGCCCTCCTCCAGAGGATCTTCCTGACCCAGCGATCAAACCCCACATCTCTCATGTCTCCTGCATTGGCAGGTGGGTTCTTTAATACTAGAGCCACCTGAGAAGCCCAGCAGGGGATGATCTAGAGGCAATTCTTGAGAGCTACTTGGCACCAAAGGAACGTTCTGGAGTAGAATGAAAGATCAAATTTCCAATTAAGTCCTGTAATGTAAAGAACGTTGCTCCCAGATAGGAGATGGGGTATCCACCAAAATCCTGAGCTATCATTTAATAAAATATTGGAACAATTTATTATTTAAATTGTTATTATTTATTTAATTAATAAATTATCTATGGCTATTATTTAATTAAGTTATGTGGGAATAATTAGATAATAAAATTCTAAATCACACCAAAGCCAAAAACTAATTCCAGATGGATTGAATTGCTAACTGTGAAAAAAAAAGTAGCAGGTAAAAAAATGAAATTGTCACATATAAGGTACAACATAGGAGGATTTTTTTCCCCTAATAATCTTGTGATTGTCGCAAGCAAAATGTGAAACCCAGAAGTCATAAAAGGAAAAAAATGCTAGATTGCACCACATAGAAATTAACAAAGGTACCCTAAATAATAGCCAAGATATAAAGAACAGACAACCAGGAGGAAATATTTGCAATACATGTTACAGATCTCCCTAAGTAGAAAAAGAACACCAACAAACTAATAAGAAAAGGCAAAAAAATCCAATAGGAAAAAGATAAAAGGATATGACTAAAGATTTCATGGAAGAAATAGAAATAGTCAAAAGGCATATTTTTTAAAAAAGCCCTGAGACTTTATAGTATTTAAAGGAATTTGCATTAAAGTATCAACATGATTTTTTTCACCAACAGGTAAAAAAAGAGTTTATATAAATATAGAACAGGGTCTGGAAGAATATGCAGTAAATTATGAACAGGACTTCATTTTAAAGGAATGTAATTGGGCAAGCAGAGCAGAAGTCTTTCAATTCGTTACTTTATATGCTTTTTCAAGTGGTGGTTTATTGGTGATTTTTACTTTGGGGATGTTTTGCTGTATAATTTAATTCCTTGGGAAGCAATGTAAACATAAATTGTCTATGCTCAGGAGGCTTAGAAAGCTTTTGTTTGTTTATTTTCATTTGCAAAATCACAAAAATGTATTAGTTAATTAAAAGAATCAGACTAGTTTTTACCTACTCTCACATCTCAAACCACTATTTATGGATAATATTTGTCCTTGTACTTAATTCCTGAATATCTTCAAATATATGTTTTTCCCCAAACACTTCTTTCTAGATACCTCCTTTCCATGAAATGGGAAAGAAAGAGGAAAAAAAGAAGTAAATAAAGAAAAAAATAAGGTACTATATGTATGTAAGGATTTAATTGTTTTAATACATTATTAAAAGACACTTGTTCCTTGGAAGAAAAGCTATGACAAACCTAGACAATGTATTAAAAACCAGAGATATTACTTTGTCAACAAAGGTCCATCTAGTCAAACTCATGGTTTTTCCAGTAGTCATATATGGATGTGAGAGTTTGACCATAAAAAAGGCTGAGCACCAAAGAATTGGTGCTTTTGAACTGTGGTGCTGGGGAAGACTCTTCAGAGTCCCTCGGACAGCAAGGAGATCAAACTAGTCAGTCCTAAAGGAAATCAATCATAATATTTTCATTGGAAGGACTGATGCTGAAACTGAAGTTCCAATAAGCTGGCCACCTGATGTGAGGAGCCAATTCATTAGAAAAGACCCTGATGCTGGGAGAGATTGGAGGCAAGAGGAGAAGGAAATGACAGAGGACAAGATGGGGTTGGATCACTGACTCAATGGACATGAGTTTGAGCAAACTCCGAGAGATGGTGAAGGACAGGGAAGCCTGGCGTGCTACAGTCCATGAGGTCGAAAACAGTTGGACATGACTGAGTGACTGAACAACAATTACTTTTAGGTGGGGACCCAAGTGACTAAGTTAACAGTCAGATGTCACATTGGGTAACAAATTTCCAGAAATGTCAAAAAAGAAAATGGTTTACTATGTGGCTTACTATGTGGCTTCTCTTGTTGGTGGCTTTTGAATAAGCCACTTGAAAAAAAAAAATGGCATATTACAATACATATTACACAATTCCAAGCACCAAAAAGCATCCTGTGAAGTTATGTCCCTGTCACCTCTGTCCTAAAGGCCGTTACTTATACAAATTTCATGTGTATTCTTCCAGAGATAGTCCATGCATATGCAAACATTATGGGGTAGCCTACTATACCATTACATCTTGCTTTTTATTTTAAAAAATATATCTTGGAAGTTGTTGTGTATCAGTATACCTAGAGCTGTATCACTGTTTCTTTTTTTAAAAAGTTCCAAATGATTCCAATGCATGGATTTATTAGAATTTATTTCATTAGTCCCTTACTGACATGTTCAGGTTGTTTCCATTATTTTCTTTATCTGTACAAAAAATGCTGTAATAAGTATCGTTGTATACTTGTGATTTTGCGAATGTGCAAGTATATTTGTAGGAAAAAATATCCCTACAAGTAGGACTTCTGGCTCAAAAGTAAGTACACCTTAAATTTTGAAAACTCTGCAGCAATTATACTCCCTTAAACCATGATGGAGAGTTTGTTTCCCTACACCCTCAACTGCATAGTGGTATCGAACTTTTGATCTTTGTCAGTCTTATAGGTGAAAAATGGTTTCTAATGTAATTCTGATTTGTCTTTCTTGCAAGTAAAGTGGAACATTTTTGCACGTGCTAAAGAGCAATATTCCTTTCTCTATGCATATTTCCTTTTCTATGAATTATCCATTAATTATGCTTTTTTTCATTTATTTACTTTTAAACTTTCATTCAAGTTATAAAAATAATGTTTCCTATTTAAAGATTCTCTTGTTAGGTAAGAAAAAAATCTAGCCACATGGTATTTATAAGAGATACTTCTAAATCAAAATAATCTAGAATGACTGAAAAATAGGAGACTAATAAAAAATTTATCAAATAAATGCTTAAAAATAAAGTAGGAGTACGAACAAAGCTAGTGGAGGTGATGGAATTCCAGTTGAGCTGTTTCAAATCCTGAAAGATGATGCTGTGAAAGTGCTGCACTCAATATGCCAACAAATTTGGAAAACTCAGCAGTGGCCACAGGACTACAAAAAGTCAGTTTTCATTCCAATTCCAAAGAAAGGCAATGCCAAAGAATGCTCAAACTACCACACAATTGCACTCATTTCACATGCTAGTATAGTAATGCTCAAAATTCTCCAAGCCAGGCTTCAGCAATATGTGAACCATGAACTTCCAGATGTTCAAGCTGGTTTTAGAAAAGGCAGAGGAACCAGAGATCAAATTGCCAATATCTGCTGGATCATGGAAAAAGCAAAAGAGAACCAGAAAATCATCTATTTCTACTTTATTGACTATGCCAAAGCCTTTGACTGTGTGGATCACAAGAAACTGTGGAAAATTCTGAAAGAGATGGGAATACCAGACCACCTGACCTGCCTCTTGAGAAACCTACCTGTATGCAGGTCAGGAAGCAACAGTAAGAACTGAACATGGAACAACAGACTGGTTCCAAATAGGAAAAGGAGTACATCAAGGCTGTATATTGTCACCCTGCTTATTTAACTTATATGCAGAGTACATCATGAGAAACGCTGGGCTGGAAGAAACACAAGCTGGAATCAAGATTGCCGGGAGAAATATCAGTAACCTCAGGTATGCAGATGACACCACCCTTATGGCAGAAAGTGAAGAGGAGCTAAAAAGCCTCTTGATGAAAGTGAAAGAGGAGAGTGACAAAGTTGGCTTAAAGCTCAACATTCAGAAAATGAAGATAATGGTATCTTGTCCCATCGCTTCATGGGAAATAGGTGGGGAAACAGTGGAAACAGTGTCAGACTTTATTTTGGGGGGCTCCAAAATCACTGCAGATGGTGACTGCAGCCATGAAATTAAAAGACGCTTACTCCTTGGAAGGCAATTTATGACCAACTTAGATAGCATATTAAAAAGCAGAAATATTACTTTGCCAACACAGGTCTGTCTACTCAAGGCTATGGTTTTTCCAGTGGTCATGTATGGATGTGAGAGTTGGACTGAGAAGAAAGCTGAGCGCCAAAGATTTGATGCTTTTGAACTATGGTGCTGGAGAAGACTCTTGAGAGTCCCTTGGACTACAAGGAGATCCAACCAGTCCATCCTAAAGGAGACCAGTCCTGGGTGTTCATTGGAAGGACTGATGCTGAGGCTGAAACTCCAATACTTTGTCTACCTCATGTGAAGAATGGACTCACTGGAAAAGACCCTGATGCTGGGAGGGATTTGGGGCAGGAGGAGAAGGGGACGACCGAGGATGAGATGGCTGCATGGTATCACCAACTCTATGCACATGAGTTTGGGTGAACTCCGGGAGTTGGTGATGGAAAGGGAGGCCTGGTGTGCTGCGATTCATGGGGTCGCAAAGAGTCTGACATGACTGAGCAACTGAACTGAAGTGAACTGAATAATATTAAAGTCAAACAAACTAAATCCAAAGCAATTTAATATTTCAAATTTATAAAAGATGCTATCTATCAAGAATATAAAACGTCATGAGTTTTCATGAAACTAAAAATGGATTTTCAAAATATAAAACAAAAGATGTTGGAAATACAAGAAAAGTAGATATTCACAAATTCATAATATTTGGGGAATACCTGAATGTACTTCTCCCAGAAATTAACATAAGTAAAGCTACAGAGGATTTAAATAACAAAACTGATAAGTTAATAAACAGAAAATACATATTGTTCAAACATGCATGTATAACATTCAGAAAAATAAAGGACTAGACCATCAAAGACACGTTAATAATTCTAAAAAAACAGATCATATACACTCTGACCACAAAGTAATAATATTATAAATTAATAATAAATGAATGGTCCTTTTCAAAACAGAAAGGAAAACTACAACCATTTACAAGTAAATAAAAAGAACTTTCTGTATGACTGTTAGATTAAAAAGAAAATCAAAGTGGAAATTACAAACTATTGGGAAATGAAGGACAGTGAAAGAAATTGCATATTGATCTCATTGGATATGGCCAAATAGTATCATGAAAATATGGGGACTTTTCTGGTTGTCCAATGGCTAAGATTCTGCATTCCCAATGCAGGGGGCTTGGGTTTAGTTCTTGGTTGAGGAACTAGATCCCACATGCTACAACTAAGCACAGCCAAATACATAAAATATATTAAAAAAAGAAAATATGCAACATTAAGTCCATTTATTAGGAAACAAAATTATATTGAACAATGATTTAAAAAAAAAAAAAGAGCAAAAATATAATCAGATTCCCTGGTAGCTCAAACGGTAGAGTCTGCCTGTGGTGTGGGAGACCTGGGTTTGATCCTTGGGTTGGGAAGATCCCTGGAGAAGGAAATGGCAACCCACTCCAGTATTCTTGTCTGGAAAATCCCATGGACAAAGGAGCCTGGCAGGCTATCATCCACGGGATTGGCAAAGAGTTGAACATGACTGAGTGACCTCACAACAACAAAAATAAAATATATCAAGAAAATGAACCCAGAATGCAGAAAATGAATAAAGATAAAAGCATAAATTGGATTTCCACTTCTGTTAATACTGGACTCAACTCTCTTTCAAAGGATAACTTGAAAAGCTGAATCAAGTATGACCAGCATTCTCTTAAAGGCATCAGTGTCAGTGAACAAACAAGGCAATAAAGGGTTATCAGATAAGAACCAGGAGAAGACAGAACTCCCAAGGTAAGTTAGGTATTAGGTACCACTGTCCTCTTAGTGCATGCTGCTCAGAAGCTCAGGCATGTCCAATTCTTTGCGACCCCATGGACTGTAGCCCACCACGTTCCTCTGTCCATGGGATTATCCAGGCAAAATACTGGAGTGGGTTGCCATGCCCTCCTCCAGGGGATCTTCCTGACCCTGGGATGGAACCCACATCTCCTGCTTGAATTCAAGTCTCCTGCATTGGCAAGCAGATTCTTTACCACTGAGCAACTGGGGAAGCCCATTCCTCGAAGTAGTATTTCCCATTTTCAGAAAAAGAAGCTGAGAAGCTGAGTGGTTTAGATTCATGGGGCTATGTGAAGTATAACTGAAGTCCATAATCTTTTATACCCAAACTTTGAGTTGGAACCCAAAAGGATTAAGAACTAGAAATACACTAGCCTTCTAAAGGATGGCAGTATAGCTTCAAAGCATCTCATTCCTTGAAACTGGAATTCTGGTGATTCTGGATTGTGGGTGCCTTTAGGCAACTGTCAATAAACAAAAGTAAATCTTCTGTATGACTGTTAGATTAGGAAAATGAAATCATCCTAAACTTCAAATTATTTCCACCAGAAACTTAAAGAATACATTTTTCTGAATGAACACACAATCAAAAGAGACTGGGCCCAGGAAGAAATCTGACAATATGCACAAATCCACCAGAAATAATGGACAATAGACATTGTTCCACATAGCTTCCATATATTGGAGTTATTGATCATAATCCTTAGAACTTTTGTAACTATGCTTAAAAAAGTAAAGGGGATAAGAAAAAATAAAATTAAGAATTTGGTACAAAATTAGAAATATTAAAAAAATAGTTAAGAAAACTAATCAAAATTGAAAACTAAAAAATACAATAATAGAAATTTAAAATTCAATGGATAGATTTAACATAGACACAGCTAAAGAGAGAATTAATGAACTGCTGCTGCTGCTGCTGCTGCTAAGTCGCTTCAGTTGTGTCCGACTCTGTGCGACCCCATAAACGGCAGTCCACCAGGCTCTGCCGTCCCTGGAATTCTCCAGGCAAGAACACTGGAGTGGGTTGCCATTTCCTTTTCCAACGCATGAAAGTGAAAAGTGAAAGTGAAGTCACTGAGTCGAGTCCAACTCTCAGTGACCCCATGGACTGCAGCCTACCAGGCTCCTCGGTCCATGGGATTTTCCAGGCAAGAGTACTGGAGTGGGGTGCCACTGCCTTCTCCAATTAATGAACTAGAAGAGACTAAATGATAGAACAGTACAGAAGAGAGGGTAAGATACAGGGAGGATACATTTAGAAAGTCTAACATATAATTTGAAGTCCTGGAAGGAGAGGAGAAAAGTAAATGGGATAGAAGGAAAGTTTGAAAGTCTGAAAACTTCCAGAACTAATGAAAGATATTCAGTCACAGAGTCAAGAAACTCTATGACCCCCTAAGGGGATAAATAAAAAGAAACCCACAACTAGCTACATGAGCCATCAGTCTAACTGTTGTCCCCTTGATCTTAACAGGCCTTTACTGCCTCCGCCTGCCTATAAACAACCAGTTCTTCAAATGCTCTTAGAACAAACTTTATCGTCCTGCTGGTTCCACCTCTAATGGATTGAGTAAACTTTGACTCTTTGTTTATCTTGTATGTGTATGAGTCATGTTTTTAACTTTTTGAAACTTGTACTTCGAATATACATATATGAAACGAAGATTTCATGAAATAATACTTCTTGAAATATTTTCTATTTTATTCTTTTCCATCTTATTAAAAGATCATTTTGGGTCACATTCACTAAACGTAATCTCAACCCAGTAATCTCAACCTGGCGTTTGAGAAATCCTGCCTCAGCTGACAAGGGAGTGAGTGGGTGATGGGGAGGGAGAGACGGTAGAATTGCATTAAAAAAAAAAAAAAA
>SJYX01009993.1:119637-176062 GCA_006410675.1 Oreotragus oreotragus | reverse complement strand
TTTTTTTTTTATGGCTGAATAATATTCCCGTGTGTGTGTGTGACGCTTTACTTAGTCATTTATCCATTGATCGACGCTTAGGTTGCTTCTGTGCTTCTATGGCTTGCCTATTGTAAATACTGCTGCTGTGAACATTGAGGTAAATAGTGTTTTCATTTTCTTTGGATAAATATCCAGAAGTAGAACTATTGCATCATATCACAGTTCTATTTTTAATTTTTTGAGAAAATTTCATATTGTTTTCCATAGTAGCTGCACCAATTTACGTTCTTACCAACAGTGCACAAGAGTTCCCTTTTCTCCACATCCTTCCCAATGCTTTTTTTTTGGTCTTTGAGCCATTCTGACCGGTACAAGATGATATCTCATTAAAGTTTAAATTTGCATTTCCCTGATGATTAGTGACAATGAGAACCTTTTCTTTTACCTGTTGGCCATCTGTATGTCTTTTATGGGAAAATGTCAATTCAGATCCTCTGCCCGTATTTTAATTGGATTTTATTTGTTTGTTTTACTATTGAATTGTTTGAGTTCTTCATGTATTTGGATGTTAACTCCTATCAGATATATGATTTGCAAATATTTTATCCCATTTGGTAGGTTGTCTTTTCATTTTGTTGATGGTCTCCTTTGCTGTCCAGAAGTTATTTGGTTTAATTTAGTCCAGCTTGTTTATTTTTGTTTTTATTACCTTTGCATTTGCTGTCAAATCCAAAAAAAATCATCATCAAGGCTAACGTCAAGTAGCTTACCACCTATGGTTTCTTCTGGGATATTTATGGTTTCAGATTTTATGTTCAGATCTTTAATCTATTTTGGGTTAAGCTTTGTGTATCGTGTAAGATAGTATCTTTTGCATGTGGCTATCCAGTTTTCCCAAAACCATTTATTGAGGAGGCTGTCCTATTATATATTCTTTACTCCCTCATCATAAATAATTTATGATATATATATGGCCTTATTTCTAGGCTCTCTGTTCTTCCACTAATCTGTGTATATGTGTTTATGCCAATACCTCTTGGCATGATAGCTTTGTAATATACTTTGAAATCAGGACACAAACCCTCCAGCTTTGTTCTTCTTTCTCAAGATTGCTTTGAATATTCAGGGTCATTTTTAGTTACATGTAAACTTTAGGATTGTGTGTTCTGTTTCTGTGAAAAATGTCATTCGAATTTTAGTAGGAATTGCAGTGAATCTGTAGATTGCTTTGGATAGTATGGACACTTTAATAATACTAGTTTTCCCAGTCCTGAGCATGGAATATCTTCCCACTTGTTTGTCTTCTTTAATTTCTTTCTTCAATGTCATAATTTTCAGTGAACAGGTTAAACTTATTCCTGGATATTTTACTTTTCTTGATACAATTGTAAATGGAGTATTTTCTTAATTTCTGTTTCTGATCATTTGTTATTAGCTTACAGAAATTCAGCTGATTTTGTATTTTGATTTTTTTATCCTGAAGCTTTCCTGGATTCAGTTTTTGCTTCTAATAGTTGTTTTGGTAGAGTCTTTGGGGTTTTCTGTATATAATATCAGGTCATTTTCAAATAGTGATAGTTTTACTTCTTTTCTGATTTGGGTATCTTCTTTTTTCTTGCCTAATTGCTCTGTCTAGGACTTCCAATACTATGTTGAATAAAAGTGGTAAGAGTGGGCATCCATCTTGTTCCTGATCTTACAGGGAAAGCTTTCAGCTTTTCAGTTGACTATGATATTAGCCATGGGCTTGTTACATATAAGCTTTATTATGTTAACAGTTCAGTTCAGTCGCTCAGTTGTATCCAGCTCTGTGACCCCATGGACTGTAACTTGCCAGGCTTCCCTGTCCAGCACCAACTCCCAGAGCTTACTCAAACTCATGTCCATTGAGTCGATGATGCCATCCAACCATCTCATCCTCTGTTGTCCCCTTCTCCTCCTGCCTTCAATCTTGCCCAGCATCAGGGTCTTTTCCAGTGAGTCAGTTCTTCATATCAGTGGCCAAAGTATTGGAATTTCAGCTTCAGCATCGGTCCTCCTAATGAATATTCAGGACTGATTTCCTTTAGGATTGACTGGTTTGATCTCCTTGCAGTTCAAGGGACTCTTAAGAGAACTCCTATGTTAACAGTACATTCTCTCTATACCCACTTTTGTTAGCATTTTTATTGTAAACGAATGTGGAATTTTGTCAAAAGTTTTTTTCTGTATCTGTTGAGATGACCCTATGATTTTTATCCTTCATTTTCTTAATGTGTTGTTACATTCATTGATTTGCAGTTGTTCAACCATCCTTGCATCCCTGAAATAAATCTGTCTTGATCATGGAGAATTTTTTTTTTTTAATATGTTGTTGAATTTGGTTTGCTAACATTTTGTTGAAGATTTTTCATTTATAATCATCAAGAATAGTGGCCTGTACTTTTCTTTTCTTGTAGTGTCCTTGTCTGGTTTTAGTATTAGGCAAATTTCAGCATCATAAAATGAGTTTGAACGTGTTCCCTCCTCCCCTCCCCCACTTTGGGGGAAAAGTTTGGTATTAATTCTTCCTTAAATGCTTGGTAGAATTCCCCAGTGAAGCCATCTGATCTTTGACTTTTGTTTGTTAAGAGTTTTGATAACTGATTCAGTCTTTTTACTAGTAACTGGTCTGCTCAGATTTTCTATTTTTCTTGTTTCAATTTTGGTATGATGTGTGTTTCTAGGAATTTATCCATCCCTTCTAGGTTATTCAATTTGTTGGCATTTAATTGTTCACAATAGTCTCTTTTGATCCTTTGTATTTCTGTGGTATCAGTTGTGATGTCTCCTCTTTCATTTCTGATTTTATTTATCTGAGTTCTCTTTTTTTCTTTGTGAGTCTAGCTAAAGGTTTGTCTATTTTGTTTGGCTTTTTAAAAAGCCAGCTGTTAGTTTCACTGATCTTTTCTATTGTCTTTTTAGTCTCTGTTTCTTTCTCTCAGATCTTCGTTTTTTCCTTCTATAACTTTGAAGTTAGTTTGTCCTTCTTTTTTCTAGTTCCATGAGGTGTAACATTATGTTGTTTGAGACCTTCCTTGTTTTTTTCTTCTTTTTTTTTACATCATTCTTATTTCTTAATGTAGGCATTTATTGCCATGAACTTCCTTCTTGAAACTGTTTTTGCTGCCTGCCATCAGTTTTGGCTTTTACCACTCTTTGCATCCTTTCCCAAAGCCTCTGTTCCCATCTTCCACTGGACATTAACATCAAAGGCCAGATGATCTGTGACCTTTTGAACCCAGTGGGCTTTGTTCTGCCCAGCACAGAGGATATCATTCCCATGTTCAGCAGCTTCATCACCATGTCAGCCTCCTTGCTTGTCTGCATCTTGGGTGGCAGCATGGGCAGCCCCATAGTGACTCTGGAAAGGGATGATTTCTGGGTGTTCCCTCCTGCTTGGTCTCCATTATTGCTTGATCTGCCGCAACAATCTACCCACACACCGCTGCCATGTGAGTGCCCCTAAAAGCATGTTTGATTAGTTGTTCACTTGCTCAGGAATCCCCACAGGACCTGGGGAATCATCCTTAAATATCTCAAGCAAACATTTGCATCCCCAGCCTCCTTTACTAGGCACCCCTTCCTTTAAGTTTTGGTATGTTGTATTTTCCATTTTCATTCATCTTTAGTTATTTTAACTTCTCTTTTGATCTCTTCTTTGACTTAGTAGTTTCTGTAGCATGTTGTTTAATCTCCACAATCTCCATGTTGTTTTATCTCTTTAACCAGTATTTGTGAATTGTCCAGATTTCTTCTTGCAGTTGATTTCTAGTCATACCATTATGTGGGAAAAGATGCCTGATCAGATTTCAGTCTTCATAAATTTATTAAGGTTTCTTTTGTGGCCTAACGTTTGATCTATATTGGAGAATGTTCCATATTTGCTTGAAAAGAATGTGTATGTTGTTGCTTTTGGGTGGAATGTTCTGTGTAAATCTGTTAAATTCATCTGACCTAATGTGTCATTTAAAGTCAATGTTTCTGTATTGATTTTCTGTCTGGATGATGAAGTGGATTTTCTGTCTCCTACTGTATTGCTATCTTTTTCTCCTTTTAGGTTTGCTATATATTTAAGTGCATGTATTTCTTTCTTTTCTTTTTAATGTTTATTTATTTATTTGACTGGGCTGGGTCTTAGTTACAGCTCATGGGATCTTTGATCTTCATTGCAGCGTGTGGGATCTTTAGTTGTGGCATGCAGGTCTTTAGTTGCAGCATTCTAATTCTTTGTTGTGGCATATGGGATCTAGTTCCATGACCAGGGATTGAACCCAGTCTCCCTGCATTATGAGCACAAAGTCATAACCACTGGATCATCAGGCAAGTCCCCTAAATGCATTTGTTTCTTATCATTGCCTATTTATGTGGCTTAGAGACTGGGGTGTGAAGTTCCAAGGGATGGGCCTATGTTTTTCCCAGCTCTGTGTCCCCCCAGCACTAGGCACAGTTCTGGGTACAGGGGAGGTTCTTGGTAATGTTTGATAAATAAATACATTTCATGTACCAGTCAAAAGGCTGTGAGTGGTACTGAGCAGTAGCTACATCTGGTGGTAAACTTTGTGAAACTCTTCTCAGCTCCCTAATCTGAGTTGTTTGACATAAGATAGAGTGAAAAACAGACAATGATGGAGATGGGCATATTGATCAAGACTGGCCCTTCAGGTTTTAGCTTTGTAGGTTCAGAAACTAAATTTTGTCAGTTCATTCAGCGTGGGTAGACTATTGGGGACTGACCCTTATTGGCCAAACCCACAGAAACATATTGTGGACTGGAGTATTTATTTACAAAACTTAGCCCTCCCAGGAATCTTATACTTCATCACACAGAAGCCCCCTATTCTAGTTGCTCCTACCTGTCAAACTACCCCCAAACTTAGCAGCTGAAAGCAACAGTTTGTTATTATCCTGATGATTTTGTGGGTCAGGAATTTGGGTAGTGCATATCAGAAATGGCTTATCTCTGCTTCACAGTGGAGTGGAGTTTGAATGGGTGAAGATGTCTGAGATGGATCAAGTAGGGCCATATATTTGGGCCTCAGGTCTGACTTTTAGCTGGTTTCCTTAACTTTTCTTCATGTCACATATGCTGGGGCTGGAATTTCCAAGATGGCATCTTCAGTTGCATGTTGGGTGCCTGGACTGGTTTGACCAAAATGGCTGAGTGTCTCTTTCTCCACATAGCTAGCCTGGGACTTCCTCACAGCATGGTGGGTCTCTGGATAGTCAAGACTTCTTCCAAGGTGCTGGTTTCCAAGAGATGAAAGTGGAAGTTGCCAGTTTCTCAAAGTCTCTGTCTGGAAACTGGCGTAGCATCATCTTTGCTGTATTCTACCCATCAGAGCAGTTACAGAGCATACCCAGAACCTAGAGAAGAAGATGGAGACCTGACCTGTTAATGGTAGAGATATCGAAAAGTATGTGGCCCTCTTTAATAGGCTTAACCTCGTCCTAGAATCCAGGTACCTAGGGAGAGAAATTAGTAACTGCTTTAATGGGTTGCCTGGTGTACAGAACTAAAGCATAGAATTGCATGGAAAAAAATTTCATCTAGGCCTTGGAGAAACCGGCTTGAATGTGCTTCTCTGGTGCCTGTTCATTAGATTAAGTGTCTCTCTCTCTTCAGAGATAAATGCTGCCTATTTTTTGCTGTCTGGCTCCTCCTTCTGGGTTTTGTAATGACCTGTCTCATCCTGTTAACACATTCTTTCTTCAGTTTGGCTAATACCGTTGATTAGATGGATTTTCTTTCCCAGTGCTCAGGTTACCATCAAGCCTTCCCGAGAGTATCCTCCAGTTACCTTGACTTGGCTCAAGTGTTCCTCAGTCTCATCTGGCAGACATTTACAAATTGTCCCTGAGACTCTGGTGGAATCTAATGTATCGCTTTAAAGCCTCGGGGATGGGAAATTTGAAACTAGGTGTTAGGGTATAGGTGGCTCAGTGGTAAACAATCCGCCTGCCAGTGCAGGAGCCATAGGAGACTCGAGTTCGATCCCTGGGTCAGGAAGATCCCCTGGAGAAGGAGGTGGCAACCTACTCTAGTATTCTTGCTGGGGTAATCCCATGGACAGAAGAACCTGGTGGGCTACAGTCCGTGGGATCCCAGAGTCAGACACGAGTACCGTTACCATTAGGGTGTAAGTCTCACTTATACCAACTTAGCAAATGCACTGCCAGAATTTTTATCTTACAGATAAAATTTGTGGTCAACGAAATATTCCAGACTATTCAATATAGCAGTATTTCTGATTAGAAAATGTTAGAATGACCTACATGTCGCAGTAGGGAACTAATTAAATAAGTTGTAGTACGTTCATACAATGGAATTTTATGCAGCCATTAAAAAGAATAGAGGCAGGAAGGCTTTCCTAGTGGTCTACTGATTAAGAATCCGCCTGCCAATGCAGGAGACATAGGTTCAATCCCTGGGCCAGGAAGATTCCACATCCTGTAGGACAACTAAGTTTGTGCACCGTAGCTACTGAGTCGTAACCTGAGAGCTGAAACTTCTAAACCTATGTGCTGCAGCTGCTGAAACCTGCGTGCCCGAGAGCCTGTGGTCCATAACAAGAGAAGCCATTGCAATGAGAAGCGCGTGCGCTGCGACTAGGGAGTAGTTCCTTCTTGTTGCAACTAGAGAAAGCCTGCATGTAGCTACAAAGACCCAGCAGACCCAAAATAAAAATAAATAAATTAAAAACATCTTAAAATGTTAAATCTTAAAAAAAAATAGGGGCAGATCTATGAGTATTAATATGAATTTCTTACTGTGATATGGGAGGAAAGTAAGGTCCAAAACTATATAATATGCCATTGTGCTTAGTCGCTCAGTTGTGTCCAATTCTTTATGACCCCACAGACTGTAGCCCGCTAGGCTCCTCTGTCCATGGAATTCTCCAGGCAAAAATACTGGAGTGAGTAGCCATTCCCTTCTCCAAGGGGTCTTCCTGATCCAGGGACTAAACCAGGGTCTCCTGCATTGCAGGCAAAATTTTTTACTGTTTGAAATTTTTTTACTGAGAGAGAGAGAGAGCATGTGTATAAAATATCCCTGGGAGGACACACAAGAAATTGGTAATTTCGGCTGCTTCTTTGTAGGAGTCTTGAGTCTGGAGATGAGACTTAGGAGAAAGACTTAACTTTTTACTGCAGGACTGCTAGGAACCTCCATCAGAGTTTCCTCTGGCTTCATCCTGCCCAGGCATAATTCACCAACTTTTGAGTCTTTTTGTGCCCTTTTTGTACTGTTTACATTTTAACAGTGTGCATATACATACTACCTTAAAATTTTTTAAGAGCAACAGCAAAAGAATGGAGAGCAAGAGATAAAAGGATGGCTGACCTAGCTTCCTGGTCCAGCATAATATTTTGATGTCTTTAATAGGTCTTCCTCTTGTGCCCCTGTTTGGCTCTGTGTCCTTACTTTTGATGTCCACTTCTGTGCCTGCACCCTCTTTTTAGTTCTGTGTCCATTGCTAGTCACCTTGTCCTTGTTCTTGGAATACTCTTATTGTTCCACTCCAGACCAGCCCAACTTGCAGTGTACACAGTGTACAGAGGTTTGCCTCTGGGTGTGTCAGGAGTGTGGCTTTGGGATGGGAAATGCTTCTGTTTTCCAAATAGCAGGCAGTGCCTTTTCCTGGATCACCTTTAGATCTTCCTCTGCTCTCAGCCAATTGTTTCTCTACAATAAACAATCAGAGGGAAATTCTTATTGTTCACCTATCCTGTGCGTGTCTTTGTAACCTTATGACAGTGCTTCTGTCTTGCATAAAAGCAGACATTTTTATGATGATCAAAGTAATGGCTGCACACATGCACAAAAGTGTTTTTTTGTAGCTTTGTTTGTAAAATAAAAAATTTAGAAGCATGCTTAATGCCCATCAACAGGGTAGATAGATTGTGATATAGTCATATAGTGGAACACTATGCAATAGTTGTAATGAATCCACAAGCTTTTATATCAGTATAGAACTTAGCAGGGAGAGGGGTAAATCAGGAGTTTGGGATGAACAGATACACACTACTATATATAAAATAGATAAACAGCAAGGAGCTACTATATAGCACAGGGAATTATATTCAATATCTTGTAATAACCTATAATGGAAAAGAATATGAAAAAGAAAAATATATATACATATGTGTATTTATATATATGTCAAATGGAATTACTTTGCTGTACCTAGAAACTAATACAATATTGTAAATCAACTATCTTCCATTAAAGAAATATAACTCAGAACCAAAGCTGAGTATAAAATGCTAAGAGTTGTTTTTCAGTTGCTCTGTTGTGTCCGACTCTTTGCAGCTCCATGGACTGTAGCATGCCAGGCTTCCCTGTCCTTTCCTATCTCCTGGAGTTTGCTCAAACTCATGTCCATTAAGTCGATGGTGCTGTCCAACCATCTCATCCTCTATAGCCCTCTTCTCCTCCTGCCCTGCCTTCAATCTTTCCCTACATCAGGATCTTTTCCAGTGAGTCGGCTCCTCGTTTCAACTAGCCAGAGTATTGGAGCTGCAACTTCAGCATCAGTCCTTCCAATTAATATTCAGGTTGATTTCCTTTAGGATTGACTGCTTTGATCTCTCTGCTGTCCAAGGGACTCTCAGGAGTCTTCTCCAGCATCATGGTTTGAAAGCATCAATTCTTTGGCACTCAGCCTTCATTATGGTCCAGTTCTCACAACAGTACATGACTACTGGAAAAAACCATAGCTTTGACTATATGAACCTTTGCTGGCAAAGTGATGTCTCTGGTTCTTAATATGCTTTCTAGGTTTGTCATAGATTTCCTTCCAAAGAGCAAATATCTTTTAATTTCATGGCTGCAGTCACCATCTGCAGTGATTTTGGAGCCCCCCAAAATAAAGTCTGTCATTGTTTCCCCATCTATTTGTCATGAAGTGATGGGACCAGATGACATGATTTTAGTTTTTTGAATGTTGAGGTTTAAGCCAGCTTTTTCACTCTCCTCTTTCACTTTCATCAAGAGGCTCTTTAGTTCCTCTTCACTTTCTGTCATTAAGGTTGTGTCATCTGCATATCTGAGGTTATTGATATTTCTCTCAGCAATCTTGATTCCAGATTGTGACTCATCTAGCCTGGCATTTTGCATGATGTACTCTGCATATAATTTAAATAAGCATGATATGTAAGACACTGTTAATATTTCTAGAAATTAAAAGCCACATGAAGATGATATGAGCTATCATTGTGTGTATATATATATATACATATAATATGTAATAAAATTACATAAATATTGACAGAACAAACACTTTTCAAATTCAAGATAGTGGTTGCTCTGGGACCAGGGCAAAGGGAAACATAAAAAGGGGACTTTGAAATGCTTTCATGTTTAAAAAAATATTTAAAACAAATATGACAAATATTAACAGGTCTTGATTCTGGAGGGACAGTATATAGTATTACTTTTTAAATCACCCACATTAAAATGTTCATAATAAAAAATACAAGTAATCATGCTCATCATGAGTCCATATGGACCCCTGGCTTGGTGTGATCTTTGAGAAGAGTGCTCAAGGCAAGACTCAGAGCAAGGAGAACCTGGGAATGCTGTTAAACATTTAGCACCTTCTGTCACTTGGAAATGTGAATTCCACTTGTGTGAGGGGGTTGAGGCTAAACTCCTGATGACACTTGGACAGCACTGACTCATGACCGTCCCAGCTGGACTCCTCTTCACCTTTGACCCTAAATGATGCCTCTTGCTGCCATCTGTCAGGAGAGGCAAAAGGGTGCCCTGTGCCTGAAGTTATATCTCTCCGTCTGTTTATCTACCTGATGGTTGCCAGCTTTTCGGGCCAGGTTTGTTGACACTGGCCAAAAAGTACTTGGTGTTTATGAGTTCACTTTTATCCTCAGGACTATTTACTTGCTGTTTCAGTGTTGTTTTTCTTGTGCTGAGAGCCTCCCCAAAGAACCCATCATCAGTAAACCAAACAGGCCCCTGAGTAGGAGAATAGAACATCACAAGGCAATATTCTTTTTTTTTTTTTTGAAGGGAGATTTTAGACTGTAAAGAATCTGCCTGTAATGCAGGAGACCTGGGTTCGATTCCTGGTTTAGGAAGATTCCCTGGAGAAGGGAATGGCAACCCACTCCAGTATTCTTGCCAGGAGAATCCCATGGACAGAGGAGCCTGNGGGAGATTTTAGACTGTAAAGAATCTGCCTGTAATGCAGGAGACCTGGGTTCGATTCCTGGTTTAGGAAGATTCCCTGGAGAAGGGAATGGCAACCCACTCCAGTATTCTTGCCAGGAGAATCCCATGGACAGAGGAGCCTGGAGGGCTACCTACAGTCCATGGGGTCGCAAAAAGTCGAACACGACTGAGTGACTATCACTTTCACTTTTAGATGATTTTAATGTGTGGTTTTTTTTTTTCCCCTTCTGACAGCTTTCTTGAGGTATAATGACATACCATACAGTCTTCCAGTCTCTCATGTTCCAGGGGGATCACAAAGTCTGCCAAAACTCAAGTTTTGAGCTCTTAAGCTGTAGCTTAGGTCTTTGAATGTGTGGATATGTGTGTGAGTTTGCCCCATGGCTCCAACCCTGACTTTTCACTGATCCAACTAAGGATTCTCAAGGGCAGAGATCACCCCATCAGACAGATATTCTAAATATTTACTTTTATAAGTTTATTTAGCTGCATCGGGCATGTGGGATCTTAGATCTTCATTGCGGCACGTGGGATCTAGTTCCTAGACCAGGGATCAAACCCTGGCCTCCTGTATTGGGAGCACGGCATCTTAGCCACTGGATCACTGGGGAAGTCCCCAGATAGATATTCTAATTTTATTGTTAGGAGCTCATACCAAATCTGTTCTGTTTGTCTTAGGCACCATCAGGTGGAAGTCACTACAACCATGAGTCTCTCTAGTTTGACTAGGCCTATTTGGACTGCAGCAGACTGCCAGAGAAGGCAATCGCAACCCACTCCAGTGTTCTTGCCTGGAGAATCCCAGGGACGGGGGAGCCTGGTGGGCTGCTGTCTATGGGGTCGCACAGAGTTGGACACGACTGAAGCGACTTAGCAGCAGCAGCAGCAGCAGACTGCACCCAGGCTCCCTGTTCAGGGTCCGACTAGAGTTGTCAGCAGCCACACCTCCCCCACCTCAGCTGGGCCACAGAAGTGATTCTGGGCAGTGTGATTGTCTATTGCCACCCATGCTGAAGCATGTAGAACAACCCGTGACTGATGAATAAACAAAAGAGGCCAACAGTAGCAGGATGAGGCCGAAGAGGCCAAATCAATGTCCTGAAAGTTAATCTTGCTCTGTCATCTTTAGTGGAAACTAGTTCTATCTGACGTCACTGGATCTTGAGACATTTCTGAGAGTTTTCAGATCAGATTCTCTTTGGCCAGTGATCAAGTTGAGGGTGTTGACAGCAGTCTGGATTAAACTGGTGAGATGTCTGTAGACAAGAATTGAAAGAGATTAATAGTCCCTCCCTCCACCCCCAGCCTCCCAGGGTTGATCTCCGATGTCCCACACCCCACAGGTGCGCCTGTCATTTCCACGGCTACATGACCAGTTTGAGCAGTCTCTCTAGCAGTCTCTCCATTCTTTGTCCCTATCCTCCTGGGTCTTACCCTCACATGATCCCTGGTTTCTCCTGAGGTGCCTCAGTTGTTTCTTTCTTGTATACCTGGTACCACCCTAGAACATCTCCCACCTCCTGACATGGGGGCCACAAGACCACCTTAGGAGTTGTCACCTCATATCACGGTCATTAGCACTAACATCTATGATTGTGCAACAGCGGCAAGCAAAGATGGTGACTGAAGAAGCATCAATTTTGAGTAGTTCATTCCCTGACTCATCTTTCCACTTGCAAATTCTGGTGGCCTGGTTTCCCAAGGGGGTAGGTGTGGGAAGAAAAATGGAAGAATAAGAGGGAATTATGTAGTTCGGGTCTCTTACAGCCTATCTGGACCTCTTAACACCTTCCCCATATCATAATGAAAAATTGTTTAAACAGGAGGTACTCTTCTGGTGAATTGCCACATTTATAGTCCAAACTGATTTTCTTGAGTGTCCGCTGGGAACTGAGCCTTGGTTGTCCAGTTATCTTTTTCAACTTCTCCTTTAAGTGTCTGTTTCCTCTTTCAGTGGTACCTGCTCCCTGGGGGTGATATGAGGCATGAAAGATCCAGTGAATACCCCCAAGTAGCTGCCCACTGGTAGGCAGTTGTTACTATAAAGGTGGTGCCACTGTCTGATTGGATGCTCTTGGGAATCCATATATGTAGTACAGTCCATCTAAGGGTCTTTGACTATGCACCTACTCCACCCCCATCTGCTGTGTGGATGAAGATGGCAGTGCCATGCCTTGAAAAGGTATCTACTGCAGCCAGTGTCCAATGCCATCCTTATGAGAATGATAGGGGACCTACACAGTCTGTTTGCCAGGACAGGCCAGATCCAGTACCCCTTTGCTATGTGCCCCAAAGTGTCCTTTGCCACTGGCCTTTGTAGCTGGCAGTCTGCCAGGCTTTCTTGACTTTGTGCACTCAAACAACTTGTTTTGGGGCTGTCTTGAATTGTGAACCGTTTACCATGCCTTGTGCAATGGGCATCCCAGATCTTATCAGTTTGCTGATTCCACTGATGTTCATCCATGAACACCTTTTCCATAGACATCACCTGGGTCACAGACAGGGAGTGTGGATCTTGGGTAATCTGCTGCCATAATGGTATCCTCAAAAAGGCTGAGACTTGACTATCTAGGCATCCTGCAGCCAACAGCCCATACTGCCCTGAATCAGTGAAAATGTAACAGAGTATTTATGGATAGGTCTTTTCAAGGCAAGTACCATAGCTCATAACTCTGCCCAATGAGTGGCGTTTCTGTGCATAGTTTTTTTATTTCTCTGTCTGCACCTTGCAGCATATTGGATCATAGTTCCCTGACCAGGGATTGAACCTGTGCCCCTGCACTGGGGGCACAGAGTCTTAATCACTGGACTGCCAGGGACACCCCTTCCATGCATATCATGCATACTTTTAAACATTTTTCTTTGTGTTGCACAACAGTAGCTGCTCAGTACACCCCACGGCCTTCAACTTAGCTGATCCATCTATGAAACAGGCCAAGGCATTGTCAGGAACCTCAGTGTGTTGAAGCCCCCAAGAAACCCAAGGTTTAAGTATATACCCTGCATTTGAATCAACACATCTAGAGAGTGACTAACCACTTAATGCTAGGTTTGCTTCTTTCTTGGACATTGTTCTCATTTCTTCCCCCTTTCCCACTTTTTTTTTGCCTTGCCGTACAGCTTGTAGTATCTTAGTTCACTAACCAGGGATTGAACTTGGGCCACAGCAGTGAAAGTACAGAGTCCTAACTACTGGAGCACTAGGGAATTCCCCTGGTGTTCTCCTTTCTGACTCATCTCATGAGAGGCACATCGGGGTACAGCAACACTTTGCTTTGTCTATCAGTGTCCACCAGAACTCAAAAACAAGCCAGGGAGTATCTTTCAAATGGAGTGTTCTAAGTGGTGATGTCAGGCAAGCACCACCTCCAAACCCCTAGAGAGCCAGTGCCTATTGGCCACATAACTTTGCCACAGCTCCTGTCTGCATAATTGTTAATCACTGACACAGGCCTTGTAGATGACTATCATCATGATCACATAGCATTCTCCCCTGAACATATGTGCATCTATGTCCAAGTTTCCTCTTTTTATGGGGGCCCCAGTCATACTGGATTCAGGTCCACCCTTATGACCTCATTTTAACTGGATTACTTCTATAAAGACATCATCTTAAAATAAGGTCACATCATCTTAAAATAAGGCTTGGGACTTCAGCAGATAAATTTGCCAGTGGGACCCAGTTCAAGCCATAACACCCTCTCTTAGCCTGAAGGGCATTTATCTCGATCTGTGTCCAGGGTTCCGTTCTGGAAAATTAGTTGCCTAGAACCAAGTAGTTTTCCAGTGTCTCACTTTGGGACACAAGAGAAGATCTAACTGTCCCTCAAAGATTGATGGTACCCATTGAATAAACTGCTCCACCTAACCCTGAGTGACTCCGACTCAGTAAGTAAAGCCTGTCACTGTTTCCCCATCTATTTGCCATGAAGTGGTGGGACCAGATGTCATGATCTTAGTTTTCTGAATGTTGAGCTTTAAGTCAGCTTTTTTACTCTCCTGTTTCAGTGTCATCAAGAGGCTCTTTAGTTCCTCTTCACTTTCTGCCATAAGGGTGGTGTCATCTGCATATCTGAGGTTATTGATATTTCTCCTGGCTATCTTGATTCTAGCTTGTGCTTCATCCAGTCCAGCATTTCTCATGATGTACTCTGCATATAAGTTAAATAAGCAGGGTGACAATATAAAGCCTTAGTGTACTCCTTTTCCTATTTGGAACCAGTCTGTTGTTCCATGTCCAGTTCTAACTGTTGCTTCTTGACCTGCATACAGATTTCTCAGGAGGTAGGTCAGGTGGTCTGGTATTCCCATGTCTTTCAGAATTTTCCACAGTTTGTTGTGATCCACACAGTCAAAGGCTTTGGCGTAGTCAATAAGGCAAAAATATATGTTTTTCTGGAACTCTCTTGCTTTTTCGATGATCCAGTGGATGTTGGCAATTTGATCTCTGGTTCCTCTGCTTTTTCTAAATCCAGCTTGAACATCGGGAATTTCATGGTTCATGTACTATTGAAGCCTGGCTTGGAGAATTTTGAGCATCACTTTGCTAGCATGTGAGATGAGTACAGTTTTGCAGTAGTTTGAGCATTCTTTGGCATTGCCTTTCTTTGGGATTGGAATGAAAACTGACCTTTTGCAGTCCTGTGGCCACTGCTGAGTTTTCCAAATGTGCTGGCATATTGAGTGCAGCACTTTCACAGCATCATCTTTTAGGATTTGAAATAGCTCAACTGGAATTCTAGGAGCCTGAAGTCAGTCATTAGGTGATGAATTGATTTCCATGCCTTCTCAACAAGCAGAACTGGTGTGGCTTTTGCATCTGCTACTGGGAGCAACCAAACTTCAAGAGTCTCATTAGATTTTTAGCCAACTCTATTTCCAATTTCTCCTTTCCTGCTCCTTGTAAGAAGGGATCTTAGTCTATCTCTGAGGAGCTGATTGCCCTGGATGAGTAAAGATATTTTATGTATGGTCATAACCTCCTGTCCTAGCCAGGCAATTTCGCTTTCCTGGTGATTCAGAAGGGAAAGGAACAATCATGGAATGCTTCTAAAAAATTGTGTGGGGCCTTTAAAAGGCCCCTTTTAAAGGACTTCCCTGGTGGTTCAGATGGTAAAGAATCTGCCTGCAATGCAGGAAACCTGGGCTCAATCCCTAAGCTCAGGGATCTTGAGAAGATCCCCTTGAGAAGGGAATGGCTACCCACTCCCATATTCTTGCCTGGAGAATTCCATGCACAGAGGAGCCTGGCAAGCTAGTCCATGGAATTGCAAAGTCAGACACAACTGAGCAACTAACACTTTTTTCTTTAACTCTAAGCACCAGTGGAATTCATTAGGCTCTCAGGACAACGGTCAAGGACTCTAGTCCCCTTGTCGCTAAGTACACCAGCAATCAGGTCCTGCCACTGCCCACTGGGATCCCATTCCATACCTTGTGAGCTGGCCTGCTGGGGTCCCACTTTCATTTTTCTAAAAGGATGTTGTGACTTTATCAGCTTTGGGGAGGTTGTTGTTTTTCAGTCCCTAAGTCGTGTCTGAGTCTTTACAGCTTCATCAACTGCAGCATGCCAGGCTCCTGTGTCCTCCACTATCTCCCAGAGCTTGCTCAGATTCATGTCTGTTGAGATGGTGATGCTGTCTAATCGTCTCATCTTCTGCTGCCCTTTCTCCCTTTGCCTTCAATCTTCCCCAGCGTCAAGGTCTTTTCAAATGAGTCAGCTCTTTGCATGAGGTGGCCAAAGTATTGGAGCTTCAGCGTCAGCATCAATCCTTTCAATGAATATTTAGGGTTGATTAAAATTAGGATTGACTAGTTTGATATCCTTGCAGTCCAAAGGACTCTCAAGAGTCTTCTCCAGTAACACAATTCAGAAGCATCAGTTCTTTGGTGCTCAGCCTTCTTTACGGTCCAATTCTCACATCTAATACCTGACTACTGGAAAAACTATAGCTTTGACTATATGGACCTTTGTTGGCAAAGTGATGTCTCTGCTTTTTTATACTCTGCCTACGTTTGTCATAGCTTTCCTTCCAAAGAGCAAATGTCTTTTAATTTCATGGCTGCAGTCACCATCAGGAGTGATTTTGGAGCCAAAGAAAATAAAATCTGTTACTCCTTCCTCTTTTCCCTTTCTATTTGCCATGAAGTGAAGGGACCGGATGCATGATCTTAGTTTTTTGAATGTTGAGTTTTAAACCAGCTTTTTCACTNAATTTCATGGCTGCAGTCACCATCAGGAGTGATTTTGGAGCCAAAGAAAATAAAATCTGTTACTCCTTCCTCTTTTCCCTTTCTATTTGCCATGAAGTGAAGGGACCGGATGCATGATCTTAGTTTTTTGAATGTTGAGTTTTAAACCAGCTTTTTCACTTTCCTCTTTCACTCTCATCAAGAGGCTCTTTAGTTCCTCTTTATTTTCTGCCAATGGTTATCATCTGCATATCAGAGGTTGTTGATACTTCTGCCAGCAATATTTGGGAGGAGCGGGTTCAAAATCCCATGTAGTCCGTCTGTCAGGAGCAGGGGGGCAACACCCCTGGAGCATGGTTCCTTTTGCAAGTACAGTATTTATATCAGGAACATACTGCTTTTTAGTTGGTAAAAGATAGCAATTTTTCTTTGACTGCCAGATTGATTCTGTGTTGTCATTCCAACATTGTTTGGGGAAACCACTTGACAAGCTCACTCCAGACCTTGTTGGGGCTTAGCAGTCAACCCTGCTGAGATCTTTATCTGCTAATCAAGATTTCCTTTCGGGGCTTCCCTGGTGGCTCAGTGGTAGACAATGCAGGAGACACGGGTTTCGGTTCGATCCCTGGTCCAGGAAGATCCCATGTGCTGCGGAGCAACTAAGCCCGCGAACCACAAGCATTGAGCCTGTGCTCCACAATGAGATGAAACCACTGTGATGAGAAACCTGCCCACTTCAACTAAAGAGTAGCTCCCCACTCACCGCAACTAGAGAAAGTCCGTGCAGCAACAGAGACCCAGCACAGCCAACAATAAATAGATAAATAAAATTATTTTTTAAAAAAGACATTACACATTTAAAACTTTGGACATCAGAGGAAGTTTCCTAACATTTTTGAAAGTCACATAATTAAACATTGTATTACTGGTTTCACATTTTTGCCAAAGTAGTAGGAGGAATGGCCTCAGACTTCTCACTTGCAGGATCACTTCCCCTTTTGTTCTCTCTTCACTGTGGTTCTTGCCCCAAACTATTATAGTTGCTTTTTTTTTTTTACAGAAACCCAGACACAGGAATGTAGAACAGGCACCTCAGGAATTCCACAGTGGCTGGAAGCCCAGGGGTCCAGCGCAGGCAGCCAACCCCACCCACTACCAGAAAGCACAAATTTGCACTTACTTTCAGTTTTCAGTGGCTGGTTGTGGACAAAATAGATAGGACTGTGAGAAGACCCCCTACTCCTCTGCAGGATGAGTCTACTCTCTCCTAACCTGGCCGCCCAACCCCTCCACCCACCACCACTTTCCTCCTCTCACACACTAAAGAACAGCCTTAAACAAAAAGGGTCAGATGACTGCGGTGGTGAGTTGTGGAGTACCAGGTTGTTGGGGAGCCCCTGCTGCCTGCAGAAAGAGATTTTATTATCTGTAGCTCTTTTCTAAGAGGGGAGAACAGCACGGCTACATTGGTCAGAACTCAGAGGCAATGGGAAACTCGGGATTTTGAGAACTTATGCCTGTCAGGCAATGGCACCCCACTCCAGTACTCTTGCCCAGAAAATCCCATGGATGGAGGACCCTGGTAGGCTGCAGTCCATGGGATCGCTAAGAGTCGGACACAACTGAGCAACTTCACTTTTACTTTTCACTTGCATGCATTGGAGAAGGAAATGGCAACACACTCCAGTGTTCTTGCCTGAAGAATCCCAGGGATGGGGGAGCCTGGTGGGCTGCCGTCTCTGGGGTTGCACAGAGTCGGACACGACTGAAGCGACTTAGCAGCAGCAGCAGCATGCCTGTCAGGAGATATTGGGGACCTAGGGAGGGAGATAGCTGGGTGACAGCTACATGTAGGTCTCCAGTTCTGTTATGGGAGGAAAGGGCATTCAGCCTCAGGGAAGGCTGGTGTGGACAAAAAATTGTTGTCTGCCATTTCAGTCAACACAGGATACTGTGGTCATTAAGTCATTGGCCACTGGATCTGCCCCCAGCAATCGGCTGAGAGGGGATCCAGGATAGAAAAGAGCAAGATACTGGCCCTAGGTAGCTAAGGTGCACATCAAAGGAATGATTTCAATGAGCCCAGACTCTTGCATATATGTGACAGGGACAGAATAAAGGGACAAAGTAGATAATTAAATAATTAATCCTACTAGGGGATTATAAATAGAAAATATATGGGATACCCCTGTCAAGTTAATGATTACTTAAGAAAGCAGGTTTCAGTTCAGTTTAGTTCAGTCGCTCAGTCGTGTCTGACTCTGCGACTTCATGAATTGCAGCACGCCAGGCTTCCCTGTCCATCACTATCTCCCGGAGTTCACTCAGACTCACATCCATCGAGTCGGTGATGCCATCCAGCCATCTCATCCTCTGTCGTCCCCTTTTCCTCCTGCCCCCAATCCCTCCCAGCATCAGAGTCTTTTCCAATGAGTCAACTCTTCGCGTGAGGTGGCCAAAGTACTGAAGTTTCAGCTTTAGCATCATTCCTTCCAAAGAACACCCAGGGTGGATTTCCTTTAGAATGGACTGGTTGGATCTCCTTGCAGGCTTACTTAACCACAAAACCGAGCAAGCTTGGTTTAATGAGCAACAAAACCATGCAATAGAAGCATGAGACAGGCCCCAAAGCAGTAAAACAATGGTGGCATGAGACCCACAGCTTGCCCAGTGAGCTCAGTGAGTTAGGACATGCTCTCTACACACATATAAAGCAATAATTTGTGGACCTAGCTTGACCATGTAAAGACATGAAAACTCCCCTGCTCAACCTGGAGGAGGAACTAATGATAGAAGCGTGACATCTACTCAAGAAAAACAAGAAGGTCTTCTTCCTCCACCCCACTTTTCTTTTTATTATAAAACTGTAGCCGAGTAAGTTCTTGGGGTATAGCATCCTCACCCACCTGCTTGTAAGCCTCACAAACATCCTATTCTAATAAATCACTTCTTGTCATCACTTTGCTTCTTGTGGAATTCTTTCTGCACCGAGACATAAAGAACCACACAGAGTTCTTCAGAGGACCCTCAAAATGCCACCCAACAGTTTCACATAGAAAAGCACTGAGTTCATTAATTGCAGATGTCTGGTTTTCTTTAAGTAACAGTAATCTGATGTTCCAACTACGTGGGTTTTGTTGCAAAAGCTGTTACATATACTGTTTCCTCACTTACCTCTTTGGAGCAGTCCCTCAGAGCTATCTGAGAGCCTGCCTTCTGGGCTTAAGTCTTCAGAGATTTCACTGAATAAAACATAATTCTCAACCTTTAGATTGTGCATTTTTCTCGGTTGACTCAGGGTTCAAGCCTTTGAGTCTGCAGACACATGCAAGATTGGGAGGGCGCCACCGCCAATCTATTACCCAACAAAGTGACAAAGCCTCTGTGCTGGAACAGAAACTAGGACAAAAGTCTCCATCCAGGCAATCCTTGACCCCTCAACTGAAATGAACAGAACAGCTATGGATGACTGACTTGAAATCAAAACCCATGACAATGAGACAGGCACATTTTTTTTCCCTATAAAATGACCCTTCTTCTAAAAAAGGCAAATAAATATGAGTTGCCTACTAATTATTTGCGATTACGTAACACATTTAAGAACATGTCATTTCGACTTAGTTGAAGTAATTTGCAGAAGTAATACCTGATAAATTTCTCTGTTTATCATAGAGAAATCAGAAAATATAAAGACACAAAACAAAGAAAATCCAAATCTTCCATCTCAACACCCTGTACATATTAAGTATCTGGCACACATAGGTGTTAATAAGCATTTGTGGGCTTCCCTGGTGACCCAGTGGAAAAGAATCCACCTGTCAATGGATTCAGTCCCCGGCTCGGGAAGATCTCACATGCTGCAGAGCAACTAAGCCCATGTGCCGCTACTATTGAGCCTGTGCCCTAGAGCCTTCCTGTGCATTGCCAGAGAAGCCACAATGAGAAGCCTGCGTACCACAGCTAGAGAACAGGCCCTGCTCACTGCAACCAGAGAAAAGCCCACACAGCAATGAAGACCCAGCACAGCCAAAAATAAATAAATAGAATTTTCTAAAAAAGCACTTGTGAAATGAATGCATAGATATACACATAGTCTTCGGAGTAAGTAGGTATTAATCCTGCTTGTTTGTCTGGTGAATAGACTTCCACGCTTCCCCCATGCAGCATCCACATAAGTACTTTTTGAATAAAAGCATACCATATACTCTCTTTTATAACCTGCCCTTTACTAAAATATGAATATCTTTTACTATCACTTGAATAACAGTTTTTAATGGGTATTGCATTGTGGCTACATGAGATATGCTGAAGCTTATTATATGTTTAGATTTTTAAATGTATGAAGGTTTGGTAAATATATCTATCGCTAAATATCATGCACAGCATGAATTAGCTCCTTAAAATAAGTTCTCCTAAAGTGGAATTGATGCAGTAAAAGATTTCATCCAGGCCTTTGATATATATTGGCTGCCAAATCATCCTCCAGTAGTTATAAGGGCAACAGTTTTGTGCAATAGCAGGCATTCCCATTATAAAAGAGACTCTGCCAGTGTCTTCTTCCCAGAGCAAATAAATGAGCAAACACCCATAAAAAACTGATCTTTAATCCTATATAAGTAGCTGGCAAGGCAAAGGAAAGGTTGGTCTGGTCCTCTCTTCTCGATTCACAAGAGAGGAAGTCTTGGAACCACAGAAGAGCCAACTCAGGGGAAGCCCCCTCACTCCCTTTCTGTTCTCTCTTTGCTGAGGGGAAATCTCAGCAGGGCCCTTTCTGAGCCTCTGGAGGTTTTAAGTATCACACACTTCTAGGCTTTTTCTTAGGGGAAATTCATGAAGTATAAAACAATGAACCATTTTAAAGTGCACAATTCAGCAGCATTTAGTGTATTATTAATGTTATAAAACTACTGCCTCTCTCTAGTTTCATAACTTTTTCAAGTCTTGATACCCTAGAAAGAGACCCTGTTATTAGTCACTCCTCATTCCCCTTCATGCCACCCTTTGGTATAAACATTAATCTGCTTTCCATCTTTATGGATTTGCCTCTTCAGATATATCATATAAATGGAATCATACAATATGAGACCTTTTGTCTCAGCTTCTTTCAGTTAGCATACGTTTTCAAATTTCATCCAAATTTTAGCTTGTATTGTCCTCCCGTACTTTGTTCCTTTTTATGGCGGAATTGTTCCTTTTTGTGGCGGAATACTATTCCATTGTATGTATATCCCGCAATTTGCTTACCCATTCATCAGTTGATGACTGATGATGACTATTAAGTCACCTTTTGATGACTATAAGTAATCCTGCTATAAACGTTCCTGTACAAGTCTCTGTGTGGTACATGTTTTCATTTCTCTTGAGTATATGCCTAGGAATGGAATTGCTGGATCATATGGTAATTCTTCGTGTTTAACTTTTTGGGAACTTGCCAAATGGTTTTCTACAGCAGCTGCACTATTTTTACTTTCCCATCAGCAATGGACAAGGGCTTAATTTCTCTACCTGCTTGCCAACAACTTGTTATATTCAGTTTTTTGGATTTAAATCATTCTAGTGGATATAACCCCTGGAGAAAGAAATGGCAACCCACTCCAGTATTCTTGCCTGATAAATCCCTTGGATGAAGGAACCTGGTGGGCTACAGTCCACAGGGTCACAAAAGAGTCAGATACAACTTGGTGACTAAACAAGTGGATATAAAATGCTTCCTTTTTATGGTTTTGATTTTCATTCCTTAATAATCAGTGAAGCTGAACATCTCTTTGTGTATTTATTGGTTATTTGTATATCTTTGGAGAAATGTCAAGTGCTTTCATCCTTTGAAAATTGGATTGTCTTCTTGTTGAGTTTTAAAGAGTTGTCTGTGTATTCTGGGTATTAAACCCTCATCAGATATATGATTTGCCAATATTTTCTCTCATTATGTAAATTGTTTATTCACATTCTTGATAAAGTCCTTTGATATGCAAAAGTTTTAAATTCTTATGAAGTCCTATTTTTTTCCTTTTATTGCTCATATGTTACTATTCAAATCTAAGAACCCATTGCTAAATCCAAGATCATGACGATTTACCACCGTGTTTTATTCTGGGAGTTTTATACTTTTAGCTCTTTTATTTAGGGATTTGGTCCATTTTGAGTTAATTTTTGTATATGAAGTGAGATAGGGGTCCAACTTCACTCTTTTGCACCTGGTTATCCATTTGTCCTAACACTATTTATTGATGAGATTGTTCTTTTCCCCCTGAATGATCTGGGCACTCTTGTCAAAAATTAGTTGACCATAGATATTTAGGTTTATTTCTGGATCCCTTTGATTCTAGTCCATGGGTCTATACATGTATCATTATGTTATTACCAAACTGTTTTGATTACTGTAGCTTTGTAATAAGTTTTAAAATCAGAAAGTATGAGTCTTCCATCTTTGCTTTTCTTATTAAACATTGTTTCAGCTATTTAGGGCTCTTGCAGTTTCATATGAATTTGAGGATTGGTTTCTGAGAAAAGCCCATGAAAATTTTAATGGAGATTGCATTGAATCTGTAGGTCACTTGGGGGAGCAGTGCCATTTTAACAGTATTAAGTTACCCAATCTGTGAACATAGGATATCTTTCCATTTATTTAGGCCTTTAATTTCTTTCAGCAGTGTTTTGTAGTTTTCAGTGTACAAGTGTTTTACCTCCTTGGTTAAATTTATTTTTAGTAATTTTATTCTTTTGGATGTTATCTATTAGTTACTCTGGCTGCTCTAACAAAATACCACAAACTGGGTTTCTTAAACAACAATTAATTTTTTTCACAGTTCTGAAGGCTGAAAGTAGAAGATAAGGTACCAGAATAGTTGATTTCTGGTGAGAGTCTTTTTCTAACAGGGGTAGAGCAGGCACATGCCCATTAGCTGGAGACTGTTAGTGTGACACCCTTAGCACAGTGCTTTGAGGTCCCACTCTACCAACAGCGGACCTCACTCTGGTCCTTGTGGCAAAGGGTACAGTAAGAGGTGGATCGTGTTCTTCTCCCCAGGGCACTCCAGACCCTCAGGCCTTGGGGCTGGTGGGGTGATCTAGAGAGGCCCAGGGACAGGATGAAGGCTGGGGCTGTGTCCTGAAGAGCTCCTGAGTCCTTGCAAGGGCCACCCACTGGCTGGGCCCAGGCTTCAAGGCAGCAGTGAACTTCTCCCCCATCCCCACCTCTGCAACCTAATGGCAGTGGCAGTATTCATGGGTCACAGTCCATGTAGGCCTCAGAAACTGGACACTCCCATGAAAGTAACCTTCATCCAACTTCAGGCTTTCCATTCAAGTTTCAAAAATAGGTACAGTTTAGATTGGTTATCTGCTCCCAGGAGGTGACCAGAGGTCAGGGTTAAGTTGAAAGGACATTTCACGTCACTACTTCAGGTCCACCTCTGTGGTTGGGGCTATTTTCAAAGAAGGGCGATTCTTGTGAGCTGGTTGGTGTGTGCTACAACAGGTATTCCTATTGATCCTATACAAATGATTGTCTCCGGTTAAGTGAGAAGCCTGAGGGCCAGCTCGGTCCTGGGTACCTGGCTCCCTCAGTGATGACAGCTGGGCTGAGCCTGGGAACCTGGTCCTGAAGGCACCACCAGCTGAGAACCGCCTCTTAAGCCAGGAGTGGGCACTGGTGGGAGGACCCAGACTGGGTACTAGATGAGTGCTGCTGAACAGGGTCATGAGCCCACACAGGGACCCACTCCTGTTAGCCTGGAGCTGAGAGGTTGAAAGTTGAGCCATGACCTTGCCCTTTTTTGTCAGAATAGAGAATAACATTTGTCTTGGTGGAGGTTTATAGGTACATGGTGACCTGACTCTGATCTGACCTCAAGAACAGAGGATCTGACACCAAGAAATCTGCAACAACTAAACCATGCCCTGGGCTTCCCAGGTGGTGCTAATGGTAAAGAATTGGCCTACCAATGCAGGAGATTTAAGAAATGTGTAGTTCGATTCCTAGGTCAGGGAGACCCCCTGGAGGAGGACATGGAAAGCTACTCCAATATTCTTGCCTGGAGAATTCCATGGACACAGGAGCCTGGCAGGCTACGGTCCATAGGGTTGCAAAGAGTCAGACACAACTGAGCAAATAAGCACGCAAGCACAACCATGCCCCTCCTTCTCCTTCATCTTTCTTATAAAAGGGCTTTGCTGAAAGCTTTCAGGAAGTTCAGGGGTTTTAAGGCATGAGCCATTCACTTATCTCCTTACATGGCCCTGCAGTAAGCCTTTCTCTGCTCCAAATGCTGATGGTTTGGTATTGTTTGGCCTCACTGTGCATTGGGCACACAGGTTTGCATTTGGTAACAGTTTTTCTGGCTTGCAGACAACTACCTTTTTCCTGTGTACTTAGATGATTTTTGCTTCGTGTGTGTGTGTGTGTGTGTGTGTGTATGTGCACACACAGAGAGAACTCTCTGATGTCTCTTCTTAGGAGAATACTTACTAATCTTACTGGATCAGGGCCCCACTCGTATTTAATTGTACTTTCTTAGACGTCTCTTCTCTAAATATACACTGAGGGTTGGGGCTTCAACCCGTGAGTTTTGGAGAGATGCAAACATTCAGTCCATAAAATATGCTATTAGAATTATCTATTAGAATTATTCTCTTAATTTCCTTTCCATATTATCCTTACAGGCTTTTTCAAATTAATGCCTGCCCCAGTGGAGCCATTGTTATCAGTGTCCTATGTATCCTCTCCCCTGCTTCCTTTCTGAGTCTGTCTCATAAGCTCTGTTTTATCTGCAGCTTGTTATTCTTCCACTTGATTCACTGGCAACTGCTAAATATTTACTGACTGCCTGTAATGTGTTTATCGGTGCGTCTAGCAGTAGGGGAGGTATAAAGAAGTACAACATGGTTCCTGCCCTTGAAGACTTTCAATTTAGTTAAAGAAACAGACATCTGCATCTACAAAATAATTTGGGAAATGAACTGCCTTGGTGGTCCAGTGATTAAGACTTCACCTTCCAATGCAGAGGGTATGAGTTTGGTCCCTGTTCGGGGAACCAAGATCCTGCAAGCATCTCAGGCAAAAAACCAAAACATAAAATACAAGCTGTATTGTAACAAATTCAATAGAGAGTTTTTAAATGGCCCACATAAAAAAAATCTTTAAAAAAATTAAGGAACCACTTATAAGCATAAGTAATCCAATTCTTAACTATGTGGCTCACGCCTTAGGATGTAAATAAACTGTAAAAGAGTAGGTCACAGCAGTATCCCCAGCCCCTAGATCAGTATAGTAGGAACAGGATATGAGCTCAATAAATGAGTATTGGATGAATTTAATACTGTCCATCTTTGGAATTTCACTTGGCGGAGGCTAGCCCTCCCATTCATCCTGGAAGATGATCCCCAGAGGACTCTGGTCTGCAAAGGGGCATTTAGATAGGACCTATCTGAGAACGCTGGGGCTCTCTAACTGGTTCAGGTTACGGCTTAATGGTAGGCTCACAGACATAGCACACATCTCTCAGCAAGTATTCTGGTGTCTTTCTAAAATAAGTTCTTACATAAATAGATCCTTGTTAAGTTCCACCGAGTAAACTAACTGAGAAGAGGAGTATGAAGGAAGAGAGAAGAAAGCAATGTCTAGGCATGGGGGAAAATGTCCCAGAAAATTCCAAACCAATAGCCAGGAAGTGGTGCCAGGAGCTTTGGATTCCAGGCGAGAAGTGGTGCCAAGCTTATTAATATGGTCCTTTAAAATATGATTTTTTTCTGATTCCAAGATGAAGGTAGAATACTTCAAAAACAAACCACAGTATAAAGAAGAAAGTAAACTATCTATAAACCATGACTTAGAGATAAGCATTGTTTGCATCATTATATAAAAACATTACATGTCATTTTACTTGAACTTAACAGAAGGAAAGGAAATCAAACCTCAGATAAGAACCTAGTATTTAGTGTCAACAGTAAGACCCAGTAAAATTGATGATTCTATGGACTACGAGTTCTACAATTTGCATAATAGATCTCTTCTCTATAATTAAAAAAAAAGTTTATTTTATTTTTGGCTATGTCAGTTCCCAGCTGTGGCATGAAGGATCTTTGTGATATCTTTCAGTACAGTGGGCGGGCTTCTCTCTAGTTGTGGCACACAGCTTGGTAGTGGCGGCAAGTGGGCTCAATTGCCCTGTGGAATGTGGATCTTAGTTGCCAACCAGGGATCAAACCCATGTCTTCTTCATTGAAAGGCAGACTCTTAACCACTGGACCACCAGGGAAGTCCCTTGTCTCCATAATTATAATGTTTCTTTTATAGAAACCCTTTAGACTAATTTTGGTATTGGAACACATCTGATCCTCTTAAAACATATTCAGTAACAGATTATGAGAGATGAAGTACTTGGGAAACCACTGTGTTTCATTTTATTTCAGTTTATAGGTGTAATTTAGCTAATAAATTTAATCTTAGTATTTCTGGATTTTTTAAAATTTTACCTCCCCCTGCCAAAACATATTGTTTTCTCCCTTATTTTCAACGACTATAAAAACATCATTCACTGCAATGTCAATTTCACAGATGTTATGTGTCTCAACTGTCAAGAGCTTTAGAAATTCTAAGATAAAATATTGAGAATTACTTTCCTTAACACAGCTAATAAAATTTTTTATTAAAAAAATCATGCCACATAGTTTACTTCATACTTACATCTTGATTTTCTCATTCAGCTTCTTATTTTTTCCTGCTGTTTCTAACTGTATTTCTTTTTTCTTATTGGTTACACGAGATGCTTATCTTCTCGTGTTTGGAAGCAAACTGCAGGAAATTTAAATGCTTTCTATGACAGGAGGTACAAGAGATTCAGGTTGGATCCCTGGGTTGGGGAGATCCCCTGGAGTAGGAAATGGCAACCTGCTCCACTCTTCTTGCCTAGGAAATCCCCTGGACAGAGAAGCCTGGCAGGCTACAGTCCATGGGGTTGCAAAGAGTCAGACATGACTGAGCAGCTGAGCACACACACATGAAGAGGCCATAGACATTCACTATACTTCACTAAGGGCTCAGTTTCCCTAAAACCTTGGACCCCCAATATCCATACCTCAGCCTACTCCAGTTTACCAGGTATCTCATTTTTCCAAAATTTAATTCCTCTAAGACCTCAGTTCCCCCAGTTCTGCCAGCTACTCATTGCTCTCAATACGTTAACTCCTGTGTAACCATTTTTTCCAGTGTTCTCCTTTTAAGACTACAGGCCATCCCAGCACCTACCTCCTACACAATGAGTTTTGCCCAGCCCACCTGCTCCAGTGTGGCCATCGGACATTTCCTCTATTGTTTCTCCTCTCCAGGAAGTGCCTGCTTGCCTAGGCCATGATGATTCAGCTTTGGTTGAACCCCACAGGTGCTGAACAAGGCCAAGTACGGCCCAATATGGATAAACCGAGTAGGGCCTCAGATGCACGTACACCTGGCCAGTGCCCCACTCCTGGAGCAAGTGATGCGCCAAGAGGGCAAGTACCCAGTGCGGGACGACATGAAACTATGGAAGGAGCACCGGGACCAGCAAGGCCTGTCCTATGGGCCCTTCACCACGTGAGCTGGGGCCGGAGGGACTGGAAGAGGGCCCCAGAGGCCAGGCCCAGGAACGGTGGCACTGGGCAGCCAGAGGATAATGGGCAGAGTAGGATCTCCCTGTGTCCTCCGAGCCTGAGTCTAGAAAAAAGCCTCTGTGTCTAGAAAGCGGTGGTTGGGTTGGACTGAGGCCCATGGACCATTCATTGGCTTTTCCACTAATATATTCTATGACTATGACAAATGAGCAGTATACCCTCCTTGGGCTTATGTTCCTTGCATATAAAATGGGAAGCTTGAATTACAGGATCTCCAAGGCATCTTTCAGACCTTTCAAGCTCCATGATTCTGTATTATGGTTGAAAATCTATTAACTCAAATCGTACTGGGACATATTTACTTATAGTTGGAAAAAAATAGCAGCATCATATTAGTTGGGAGGGCTCAATTTAATTTTAAGAATATTTTCCAAATTATGTATTATATACTTGTTGTTGGTTATAACTTTCATGGATGCTCTCAACATAGAGAGATACGTGTAGGTTTTAGCCTCAAAGTCATACCTAGAAAAGTTAAGATTATTTTGGCAGTAACACATTGAAAGATGAGCTGAGTATACTATATATTCAAATGCCAATTAAGGTAAATAATTGAGAATCATTGGTGATAAACCATTCCCAGTGCCACAACTTGTAATTGGGTACATTACAGGCTTCTTTTTGCTATGAAGTGAAGTGAAGTCGCTCAGTCGTGTCCGACTCTTTGCGACCCCATGGGCTGTAGACTACCAGGCTCCTCTGTCCATGGGATTTTCCAGGCAGTAGTCCTGGAGTGGATTGCCATTTCCTTCTCCAGGGGATCTTCCCAACCCAGGAATCGAACCCAGGTCTTCCGCATTATAGACAGATGCTTTACCGTCTGAGCCACCAGGGAAGTCCCTTTTTGCTATAGTATGTTAAAAGAGCTTCCAAAACAATGAATGGCTTTTTATTTTCCCTAGTTGTTTGACATCCACATTTCTAAAGTCATTTTTTAAGGGATTAAAGTTAATCCAGGTGGTTGAAATAATAGCAAAAACATTGATAATAACTGTTTATATCATGCCAGACATCAAGCTAGTCTCTTTACATTTGTTATTTCATTCTAACCTCACAACAAGGCCAGGAAGTAGATAGTATTATTAATCCCCATTTTACAAATAAAGAAACTGAGGCCTAGAAGGGTTTGGTTTTGGCACTACTTGCCAGAAGTGACACGGTGAATAGTGACATAGATATCTCTGATTCTGGGATGCAAGGACTTACTGCCTTGACATGTTTGGAAAGGAACAGACTGGTTGGAAGGTTCATTTTCTATGTCTTTGATGCCTGTATATTCATTCTGTCATTTCATAGCTTTCTCTTTTCCTGGTTCCTTCATAGGTGGGTGGTTTCAGAACTTAATTCCTGGGTCTTTTTTCCTAAGTTCTGAGAAGAGAATAGAGAATGTTCTTTAAGAGCTGTTTAGCCTGATATCTGACCTTGAGGGCAAGATTTGGGTCTCAAGGATACTATACAATATTTGAGACCCAAATCTTGCCAAGAGAGTAAATCCTTAAAGTTAATTTTTTTATGGTGACAGATGATCAGTTCAGTTCAGCCGCTCAGTCGTGTCCGACTCTGCGACCCCACTAAGAGCTGTTTAGCCTGATATCTGACCTTGAGGGCAAGATTTGGGTCTCAAGGATACTATACAATATTTGAGACCCAAATCTTGCCAAGAGAGTAAATCCTTAAAGTTAATTTTTTTATGGTGACAGATGATCAGTTCAGTTCAGCCGCTCAGTCGTGTCCGACTCTGCGACCCCACGGACTGCAGCACGCCAGGCTTCCTTGTCCATCACCAACTCCCAGAGCTTACTCAAACTCATGTCCATTGAGTTGATGATACCATCCAACCATCTCATCCTCTGTCATCTCCTTCTCCTCCCACATTCTAGTCTTATTATGGTGATCATTTTGCAATGTATTCAGATGTCAAATCATTATATTGAAACCAATATAATGTTATATGTCAATTATAAATCAATAATAATAAAAGATTTGGGTCTCAGTTTTTCACCAGGTCAAGCCATCACTGGGCTTGATGGTTCAGATTTAGAACTGGAGCTAAACATGTGTATATATATATATATGTTTAAGTAAAATACATTTTTCAAATTTATTGAAGGACAGTTGGCTTACAGTGCTGTGCTGTGCTCAGTCACTCAGTCACGTCCAACTGTTTGCAAACCCCTGTTTTGTAGCCCGCCAGGCACTTGTGTCCATGGGGATCTCCAAGCAAGAACACTAGAGCATGCCCTTCTCCAGGGGATCTTCCCAAACCAGGGATCGGACCCAGGTCTCCCACACTGCAGGCAGATTCTTTACTGTCTGAGCCACCAGGGAGCCCAATAGTTCAAAATAAAAAACCTGATTCTTGCCTTAATACTTGTAAATGTTTTTCTTTTTTAAAGACCTTATGAATTTTTAAAATTCAAAAGTAATATTTATTGTAAAAATTCCAATAATAAAATATTGTCTCCCTACCCCTTGGTCCCATCCTATCCTCCTAAATAATCCTGACAATTTGGTGTATATTCTTATCTTGTTGTTTAGACGCTAAGTTGTATCCAGCTCTTTGTGACCCCTGGACTGTAGCCCTCCAGGTTTCTCCATCCATGGAATTCTCCAGGCAAGAATACTGTAGTGGGTTACTATGCTCTGCCCCAGGGGATATTCCCAACCCAGGGATCGAACCTGCATCTCTTACATCTACCTGCACTGGCAGGTGGGTTCTTTACCCCTACCGCCACCTGGGAAGCCCTATATTCTTCTCTGTGAACATACAGATATCCATGTAGATATATAGGGTTTCCTCTCTTCCTCTTAAAATTTTACCATGTTGTACTTATTACTCTACATCTAGCTTTTTAAAAATTGACTCATACCCAGCTTGCTTAGGAAAGGTAACAGGTTTGGGGGACTGCTGAAGATGGGAGTAGTCCCTGTACATTAAGCCCCTGAATGGGAAGTGTGTGTCCATCCCCATGAGCATCCCTGTCTAACCAGGGTGAGGACCCAGTTACCTACTGCATGACTATGGCAAGAGGACCTGGAGCATCAGCCAGATAATGCTCTCCATCTCCTTGGTGCCTTGAGCCTAGCAGAACACAAAGGTCCTCTGAGCACCTCAAGAACCCTCAGTTGCTCTCTTTTATCCCTCATCCTCGACACAGAGGGACCAGAGCCACTGTAGCTGCCTAGCTCATTTCACATACAGAAGATTATAGAGTTGTGTCATCCTAAGATAATCACAGTCAACATTCTTTAAGTAATCACCCATTTGCCAGGCACCAATCTAAACACGTTAATTATCCTACTAAGATAGGTGCTCTTATTATTCCCATTTTACAGAAGGGAAACTGAGGCACAAAGGAGTTGAGTCACTTGCCTAAAGTCACTCAGCCGACATCATCTGACCTATGATTTGACCGTAGGCAGATTGGTTCAGAGGGCTTCCCAGGTGGTGCTAGTGTTAAAGAACCCGCCTGCCAAAGCAGGAGACATAAGAGACGAGTAGAGGGGGCGGTCAACCCTTGGGTCTGGAAGATCCCCTGGGGGAGGACATGGCAACCCACTCCAGTATTTTTGTCTGGAGAATCCCTTGGACTGGAGGAGCCTGGCTGGCTGTAGTCCATAGGGTTGAAAAGAGTCGGACACAACTGAAGCGACTTAGCACCGCACAGGTTGGTTGAGATGCCCACCTTAACTACTTCCTTTATGCTGTTAGTGAAACTCTGAAGTTTTGTGCTTTGAAGATTCTGTCATTTGAGAGTTTGTGATTCCATAATCCTAGATCTAGGAGTCTGAGGTTTTCCTCAACTCTGTAAGGGTCTCAGGGTGGGAAGACACCCCCTAATCCAGTCCGCAGACACTGACACTGGTGTCACTCTTCCATCATCTGCAGGATGGGCGAGCAGTGGTACCGGCTGCGCCAGACTCTGAACCAGCGGATGCTGAAGCCAGCCGAGGCTGCGCTCTACACGGACGCTCTGAATGAGGTGATCGACGACTTCATGGACCAACTGAAACAGCTGCGGGCAGAGAGTGCCTCGGGGGACCACGTGCCTGACATCGCTCACCAATTCTACTTCTTTGCCTTGGAAGGTACTCTGGTGGGGAGAAGGGCCAGGTGGGCGTGTGTCAGGGGTTAGGCTGTACTCTCCCCTGATGATGGCCACCATGTACCTTGGTAGGTACTCTGGTGGGGAGAAGGGCCGGGTGGGCGTGTGTCAGGGGTTAGGCTGTACTCTCCCCTGATGATGGCCACCATGTACCTCCAGCTATTTCTTACATCCTGTTTGAGAAACGTATTGGCTGCCTGGAGCGCTCCATCCCCAAGGACACCGAGACTTTCGTCAGATCTGTCGGGCTCATGTTCCACAACTCTCTCTTTGCCACCTTCCTCCCTAAGTGGACTCGTCCCCTGCTGCCCTTCTGGAAGCGGTACCTGGATGGCTGGAACACCATATTCTCTTTTGGTGAGGGGTCCAGGGGAAGAAGTGGGGGCGTGGGTCCCAGGGTCAGTGCAGTAACAGCCCCCAGTACTCTCTCCCAGGACTTTCTCCCTCGGTCCTTGGAGAGCATGGCTTTTGGCCGCATCCTCCCGGTTCCCCATTGTCCCTGTAGGAAAGAAGCTGATTGATCAGAAATTGGAGGAGATGGAGGCCCAGCTGAAGACAGGGAATCCAGAGAAGACCCAGATATCTGGTTATCTGCATTTCCTGCTGACCAGCGGACAGCTCAGTCCTCGTGAGGCTGAGGGCAGCCTGCCCGAGCTGCTCTTGGCTGGAGTAGACACGGTGCGTGAGAGGGGCGGGCGCGGAGGCCAGGGCCTCCCAGCTCTCATCCTGGGCCAGTTCCCCACTATCCTCCACCTGAGCCTGACCTTCGCCCCTCCAGGTACCTGCTTCTCTTTCTGTAATGTGGATTTAGAGCTGGAAGGAAAATGGGGGTCATTCAGCTTCGTGGAGGTGGGCCAGGAGTGGTTCCAGTGTGAGGGATTCGCTCACTCCCTGGAGCCTCTCTGACAGCTGGGAAGTTTCATCTCACACCTAATCTACTCCTTCATGCTGTCATCTAAGCAGAGAGTTGAAGAGCTTGCCCGTAGCACCTTCTCAGTAGGGCCTGTTTCGTGTGCTTTCATGTGCTTCTGTCCTGTCGGGTTTCTCCGTTAGTCTCCTATGCTGTTGCAGTGTGATTCTTTATCATATCTGTCCCTATCCTGCGTGAAGCCACGTTGAGCATTGGAGAGAGGGTCCTATAAACCCTGGAGTCCAATCCTGCTGTGTGAAAGTGCTAGTTGCTCAGTCATCTCGGACTATTTGCGACCCCGTGGACTGTAGCCCACCAGGCTCCTCTGTCTATGGGNTCATATCTGTCCCTATCCTGCGTGAAGCCACGTTGAGCATTGGAGAGAGGGTCCTATAAACCCTGGAGTCCAATCCTGCTGTGTGAAAGTGCTAGTTGCTCAGTCATCTCGGACTATTTGCGACCCCGTGGACTGTAGCCCACCAGGCTCCTCTGTCTATGGGATTCTCCAGGCAAGAATACTGGAATGGGGTGCCATTCCCTTCTCCAGGGGGTCTTCCTGACCCAGATTGAGCCTGAGTCTCCTGCATTACCGGCAGATTTTTTACCATCTGAGCCCTCAGGGAACCCCTGCCATACTTGAAGCAGTTTAATTTCTCTCCCACATTTTGCAAACATGCAAACACTTTCCCACCATCTAACTGGGCCTCTTTCCTAGAAATCCCTGCTCACTTCATCTCTTACTGTACCTCCCAGACATCCAACACGCTGACGTGGGCGCTGTACCATCTTTCAAAGAACCCAGAGATCCAGGCGGCCTTGCATAAGGAAGTGGTGGGCGTGGTGCCTGCTGGGCAGGTGCCCCAGCACAAGGACTTAGCCCGCATGCCCCTGCTCAAAGCTGTGCTTAAGGAGACCCTGCGGTAGGATACTGTCCCCAAGAACAAGGGTCGGTGTGTGGAGGGGAGCTCAGAGACAGAAGTGGGAAGTGGGGGCTGAGGGACTGTGGCCAGGGTCAGAGATGAAATGGGAAGAGGGGACTGGGGGACTAGAGGGGTGTGGCCGAGAGGGTGGGCACTCTGACCCTCCTTGGATCCAGAGGCAGGCCTGCCCTTTCTTTTCCCTGCAGTCTCTATCCTGTGGTCCCTGTGAACTCCCGGGTTGTCGTGGACAAGGAAATTGAAGTTGGTGGCTTCCTCTTTCCCAAGAATGTGAGTGGGGCTGGAGAGCCAGGGTTCCCGGGGGCACCTCACAGACCTCCACTGATGTGCACAACCTGTGTGTGCAGACCCAGTTTGTGCTGTGCCACTACGTGATTTCCCGGGACCCTGACATCTACCCCGAGCCTGACAGCTTCCAGCCCCAGCGGTGGCTGAGGAAGAACCAGCCTGATGCCCTCAAAACCCAGCACCCTTTTGGCTCTGTGCCCTTTGGCTATGGGGTTCGGGCTTGCCTGGGGCGCAGGATTGCAGAGCTGGAGATGCAGCTGCTGCTGACAAGGGTGAGTGGGGAGAGACTGGAGGGGTGTGTGGGCCAGGGAGGCTGACCGGGGAGTGAGGCACGGTTTGGGGCATGCTGAGGAAGGCGGTGGATGGAGGTCACAGACTCTAAGCGCCCTTGTGCCTTTTATGTCCCAGCTGATCCAGCAGTATGAGGTGGTCCTGGCCCCTGAGACGGGGGAGGTGACGAGTGTGGCTCGCATCGTTCTGGTTCCCAACAAGAAGGTGGGCCTGCGTTTCCTGCAGAGACAGAGCTGAGCTGAGCCCTTGCTTCCCCGGTTCCCGGGCACACGAAGATGGAGAGAAAGCACATGCCAGGCACCAGAGGTTGGAGAACCTCAGTGTGCTTCCTGCAGAACCTGAGCTTTTGCTACCTTGTATCATGTTGAGCATCTCCCTCTCAAATAAAAGGCTGCTTCCATGGCACATTGCTAACCTTGAGGGAAAATACTGAATAAAGGGTTTTTATCTCATAAAATAAAGATCTTGTAACTGGAGATCTTTGTCATTCTTGTTGACAACCCAGCATCTGAAGCTCTTTCTGTGGTTGAGGAACACGCTCTCCCACTTAGAAAACTTGGTGGGAGGCAGAGCTGCCTCCCTCCATGGAAGCTGAGCACATCCTATGCTTTCCCAGGCCTCACAGAGAAGTCTTACCTAGGCTTACCTAGCATCGGCTGAGGCCCTATCCAGGCAGAAGCTGCCGGTCCACTCCCTGGGCACAGAGAGGACACCATATTTTGAACAGAAGGTGCTTAGATACAGGCAGTGAGGTCACAAAAATGGAAGAGCTCTAGGATAGGCCTACAGGAATGATTCTAGGGGCGCCCCTGGGGAGGCTCATCAGTCAGGGAAGCCACACTCAGGAGGATGGGGTTTGGGAAACTCACCACAACTGTTGGCCCCAAAGCTACTCCATGTCTCCCACACTGTGCTGACTAAACACAAAAAGAAAAGATGCCCCCTCCTCCCAACTGCCCTGACAGCAGAAGGAACAGGAGCTGCAGAGGGTGGTCTCTGCCTCATAACACCTTTCAGATCTCTTGTATACGGCTAAGAGGCAGAGCCTGAGTCCTACCTGGAACTCCAGCTTTGAGACAGTCGGGATTGTAGTCTTTAATTTTCCAGCCCCTTCAGTACAGGAAGCCAACTAGAAGGAAAGTAGGTTGGCATGGAGATCCAGTGCCCAGTAACACAAGCCTAAAAAATCAACTAATCCTGGCCTCGAGGAGGCCCAGCCCCAGTGGGAAATTTCTGCTGAGTCACAGAAAGCTGGACTTCTGTCTGTGGGGATTTGAGTTTGAGCCTATTAAAAAACACACACACACACATCATTGCCCTGATTAACATCCTTCCACGGCTCCTCTCAGTCCTGAGGCAAGGTCTAAAGTCCTTACAGTGGCTTAGAAGGCTGGTGTTCCAGCAGCCTGCTCTGTGCACTCGCCCACTGCCTCCACCCTTTCCACAGCGGTCCCCAATTCCTTTTATTTCCCCCCCGAGCACGTTCTGCTCTTTCCAGCCTCAATACTTGGTACTTTATGTCCCGTCTCCTTGGAACACCCTCTTCACCATCTGGCGCATCGTCTCAGAGAACTTGCTCTTCCTCAGGACTCAGCTCAAATGTCACCGCCTCTGCAAAGCCTTCCCTGACCTCTCTGGGCGAGCGGGAACACTTCCTCTTGTGCTATCCCCTGTCCACCCATAACTCCAAGCACTCGGCATGTTCACTGCATCCTAGGCCTGACTGTCTCCCCAGCCAGCTGGGAACCCCACGGAGGGCACAATCCCAGTGTCTGACTCTGTGTCTAGCACAGAGTTAGTCAAGGTAATGAATAAATGTTGAATGAGAAGAGACTGGACTAGGAGGAAGGAAAGGAGAGTGGAGGCTACAGAGCTTTCCATATTAAAAAGAGAAACCTGGAGAGAGCTGAGCGGGGATGCTTGATTACAAGCCCATGGCTCTCAAATCCACCAGTGTAGGGCTTCACCAGTGAGAGCTCTTTGTAAATGTACAGGATGGGGGCTGGGCACTGAGGGGGCCAGGATCTCTGCACAAAGTTGACCGGAGCAAACTGCTGCCTTTCCCAGTTGGATGCTCCTCCAGACCACCACGGGTCAGCTGCCCAAACCACAGGGACCCCTCAGTGCTCGCATTTTGGGTCGAGTGTGGAGGGAAGGAGGAAGTCATGTGATGTGGCTGGGATTGAGGTTTTTAGCAGCTGCAGAAGAGTGTCAAGGTTCATAGTCTGTGGCTCAGTTAATGAATTTATAGGCTAATCTCACATCAAAATCTGTGAAGATCTGGTATATCTGTAGGTTAGAATAGTATTCAGCCATAAAAAAGGAATGAGGTACTGATTCATGCTACATCATGGATGAACTTTGAAAATGTTATGTTTATGAAGGAAACCAGACACAAGAGACCACATCTTGTATGATTCCATTGACATAAAAATGTCTAGAATAAGCAAATCCATAGACAGAAAGTGAGCTAGTGGTTGCCCGGAGAAGTGTGTGGGAGTGACTGCTAACAGATGCAGAGTTTCTTGAGGGTGATAAGTGTGTTCTGAAATTGGATAGTGGTGATATTTGCATGACTAGGTGAATATACTAAGTACTGCTGAATTGTACCCATTGAAACAGTGAATTTAACAGTATGTGAGATACATCTCAATTTTAAAAAATCTATAAAGACCAATTTGGTGAGATTATTGTAGAAATAGCTGCCACTGGAAGTTATATCTCCAAAGATGCCACAGAAAACTGAGGCAGCAGTGCCCTGCTATACATCTGAAGGGCCTAAAATCCAGTCTCTAATCAGAAATCAGAGATGCAGAACCGAGACAAGAGCTCAGAGGAAGGGTGATGTAATGATGTCCTCGTGAGGCTGAATCAAAGAGCAGGCTGTATCCCCTTACATTTTGGTGAAGTGTAGGCACAGCCTCAGAGGCTTCCCCCTGCAAGTGACAAGTGACAGGTTGTGTTCTAAAAGACGGGCTGAAGTGCTATTAACGTAGCTGCGAAACCTTGCCCAGAATCTGCTGCTGGAGAGTCCACAGACACAGCTCTGGAAAGAAAAGTGTCAAAGACTCCTACTCAAAACAGGAGAAGACAAGATTCAATATGGCCATGGTCAGAAGCTGTCTCTTTATACTTGAGGTTCTTTATATTTTTAAAAATTTATTTTAATTGAAGGATAATCGCTTTACAATATTGGGTTGGTTTCTGCCATACATCAACATGAATCAGCCATAAGTATACATATACCCTTCCCTCTTGAATCCTCCTCCCACCTTCCTCTCCATCCCATCCCTCTAGGTTGTCACAGAGCCCCGGCTTGAGTTCCCTGAGTCATAAAGCAAATTCTCACTGGCTGTTTATTGAAACATGCCTATAGAAAAACAAATATGGCAGTTAGCATACATGAAGTTCTTTGGCTTTTCTTGGGAATTAAAAATGGCATCTCTCAGTTTATGTTCCATCTCATTGCGTGTACAAGACACTTAGCGTAAATGGAAAAAAAATTACTTTCTTTGTCAATGATTCTTTCAAATATATAAAATACCTTTTGGATACAATGTTGTAAATAAACTCTGCTTCAATTTAAAAAAAACCCCATAAGGCTTAGAAAGCATTCACAGGGATTTCCCTGGTGGTCCAATGGTTAAGATTCCATGCTTCCAACGCAGGGGACCTGAATTTGATCCATGGTCAGGGAACTAGAGCCCGAAACCTACAACTAAGACCCAGCACTGTCAAACAAATTTGAAAAAGAAAAACACACACCACAGGATAGATGTGATATAATATGTGGGCTCTTTCCCATGCAACTTTCTCTCTGGAGAGTGAAAAACCAGGCCATCAGCCCTGGTTTGAGCCATGTAGGGCATTGCCTCGAAGACGGACCCTGCTACACTCATCCTAAAGCTGGGCAAGACAGCTCTCCCCAGTTCCCCCAAGGACACTCACTTGAGACAGCGCTGAGGGCACCCCATCCCATCCTCCCACTTGAATCCAAGACCCAGGACCTTTCTAGGTGGGACCAGAGCAGAACCAGCGCTGATCCACTGGTTATAACAAAACGGGAAATGGAAGTTGAGTGTCTATGAGAAAATGCCTTCACTTACTGCCTGACTCATCAGCACAGCTGGCCCCACTCTGTTGCTCTATGAGGTAAACAGGGTAGGATCATATTCTAGAAACATTAGCCTCCCCACNCCAGCGCTGATCCACTGGTTATAACAAAACGGGAAATGGAAGTTGAGTGTCTATGAGAAAATGCCTTCACTTACTGCCTGACTCATCAGCACAGCTGGCCCCACTCTGTTGCTCTATGAGGTAAACAGGGTAGGATCATATTCTAGAAACATTAGCCTCCCCACACCCCCCACCACCACCGCAACAGCAGACCTGCAGGGTCTGTTATCACAGGGGAGGGGGGCACAACAAAGCCCAGCCTGACTCAATGGGGCAGATGGCAAGAACTCACGATGCTTACAGTGCATTTGGAAGAATATGTGACAGGCTAGAGCAAAAGGCCCCTGCTTTCCCCAACTGCGTAAAGATTCCACAGGCTGGTGGGAGTTGAGGAAGCAAAGAGACTATAGACCGACATTTGGCAGGAGGGATGAGAAAAGGGCCCTGACGAGGGAGCAGTGTCTGAAGTGAGAAGGGAGTATGACAAACACCTCAGAGAAGTTCAGAGACGAGAAGGGTAGGAAAGCCCTGGGCCCCATGTTTCCTGGACGAGAAGGGTAGGAAAGCCCTGGGCCCCATGTTTCCTGGGTAGAGGCTGGGAGAACAGGAAAAGTCAGGGTGGACCAGACCACTTGCTGCCTGTCTCAGCAGGTGGCCTTAGGATGGCCCCACAGAGCTTCCTGAAGTCTAGAGGGGTGTGGGACCAGGAGCTAGAATGTCCTCACACCCCAGCAGGCAGACCCAAAGAAGCTTCATGGTGGGGAGGGAGGGGGCACCTAGCAGGGGCCACACCCACTGGTGACCAACCAAAGGACAGTCACGTGGAAATGGGGACGTTTCAGCAGGTGCTGGCGTGGGTGGATGATTGATGGCTGAGAAGCAGAGTCTTACATCCCAAGCCTCTCCCATCACTGAACTTACCCCTGAGAAAAGGTGGGAGGGGAACCCCAAATTGACTGAGATTAATTTCTACCACCTGGTGAAATGGAGTTCATAAAAGAAGTTACATTCAGTGTTAGAAAAATTATATGTTTCTTATAGGTTAGAGTTTGGGGTCTGAATTGTACCCAGTGCATAAGTAACTAACATTTTCTTTATAATTTTGTTCTAAACAAACGATGAAAAAGACATTTCAGTGGAATAACACTCCATAAGCAACAGAAACGCCACTGGCAGAATTTGTCAATTACAGATTTTCCTTCGTGTCTTTGAATCCAGAAAGGACGGCGGGGGTCGGGGGGGGGGGTCTTGCCGTGAGTTCAGATCAGATGACGACAGCATTTTCTGAGTGAAAATGATAGAATCTGAGTTCATGGGCTGCTCGTTTCCTTTTTGCTGTCTCGATGGTTCGTNCTAGTTTTTTTTTTTTGTTTTTGAAAACCAAGAGGGGGGGGGGGGGGGGGGGGGGGGGGGTCTTGCCGTGAGTTCAGATCAGATGACGACAGCATTTTCTGAGTGAAAATGATAGAATCTGAGTTCATGGGCTGCTCGTTTCCTTTTTGCTGTCTCGATGGTTCGTCCTCAGTGATCCAAATGCAGGCCCTCTCTGGGAACCGAGAACACTGCTGCATGGTGAGAGCTAAGGCTGAGAATGGAGGGAGCACCCCGCTCCGACCGGCAGCTCTGCGAAACTGCCGCTCTGTGGGGCCCTGCGGGCAGCCCTGAAATGCAGTGCTGGGGGAGCAGGGGGGCAGCAACAAAGTCAGGAGGCGCTGCTAGCGCAGCCTCCCTGGGGGAAGCACAGCTGGCGCTCCAGCAGCTGGGGGCTTGACACCAGGCAATCCAGAAGCGGAGGAACCCAGAGTCCCTGCCTGAACCCCAGAGCCCCCGACTGAGGGCTCCCCACTCCGCTGGGGCCAGGTGGGGGAGAGCAGCGTGGATGGCCCGGAGCAGTCAGCCCCCGGGTAAACCTAGTGCCTCTGATTCCAAGAGCTCCGGGCTTGACTCAGCTGTTCTCTTTAATTTCATCATTCACGGTAGACCGGGCATTCCCGAGGGCTTCTGGGAGCACAGGCAGGGCAGGGGGCGATTGGGGAGGGCTAGAGAAGCCTGTGAGGGAAAGAGGAAGACTAAATAAAGAGGGGAGGTTGCCTTTCCGAAAGGAGAACCTCAGTCTTGCCATCCTTTGCCAAGCAGGTGGAACCTGTGCCCCCACCCTCTGCAACCCCCTGGCAAATGTGCTGCCAGGAGAGAGTGTGAGATCATGTCCAGTGAACTGCGATGATTACTTAGAGAGACAAGCTCTCTCCTTTCAGCCTTAGTTCTTACTGGGTGTGGAAATTCCATTCAGCCCAGGTTTAGTAACTGGCTGTCTCCCAGTGGAAGCCCAGGCAGGCAGAAACTGCACGGTGAGAGGGCAGGTCAGTTTTTCCGGGGCCTCCTGAAGTCACATCGCTGCCCTTGCCTTTACTCTGGTTCCTGTCCACCCTTCTTGTGAGGGCCTCCTTCACCTCAGCTGAGAACGGGACAAAGCAGTGGCCCGCAATGAGTCCTGATACTTGCAGTTTTCATGGGGCTGCTCAGCTCTGAGCTGGGCCCCTCCCCTCCTCAGCGGGCCCCAATCTGAGATGTGGGTTCCCCGGGGAGTCTGAGGGGCTGGGAATGAGGCCAGTAGTACAGAGCAGAGCCTACCTGAACAAGAGCAGAACCCACAGAAGGGGGTGGGGGAGGAGAAGGCCGAGTCCCCGGCTCCCTTCACTGGCTTCCAGGTGTGGAAGGTGGCCCGAGAGTGAGGACTGCGATGTTCTCAGGCCCCGAGGGCATCGATGCCAGCGGGGCTAAGCACTAGAGCTTGAAGGATGTCAGAGAGGGACACCACGCCCAGGAGGTGCTGGCTTTCATCCACAAGCACCAGCCGGTGCACCTGTGGGTCCACAGAGGCTCAGTGAGGGGGCGGTGCCATGCGGCTACAGCAGCTGATGAGGCTGACACCAAGAACCAGGGACAACAATCTGATATAACTGGAAGAGCAAGAGAGTGTCTCCTAGTAAACTAGTGTCTCCCAGTTAGCAGGAGCTCTGCCTGCCCTGGGGTGGTCACCGGCTGGGGCCCTTGGCCCAAGGGCCCCAGGGACAGGCCCCGTCGCTGGTCAGTGTGGACACTGAGAGCTTGGCCATGTGATGGGAGGACGGGGCAGATGCCTGATGGATAGAGCGAGCTGGAGCTGCTCATGAGAAGGCTGGCCCCACGTGCTGGGAGCGTGTCTGAAGGGGCGTGGGGTACCTGCTCCCGGGCAATCCGGTCGATGACTTCCCCCAAGGTCTCATGGGGCTGGCAGGAAAGGACTCCCTCTATACACAGCGTCCTCCGCCTCAGTGCTTCTCCCACGCTTATGTCCAGGTGGTTGTACATTTGTTGGGCTGCCAGGTGCTGGGCAGGGAGGGAGCAACGCTTTTCATCATCCCTTAGCCAGGCTCCAGCCCCTCGAACCTCAAGGACCCCCTGGTCATCCCTATCCTCACACCACAGCCTCCCTGTGGCACCCCCAGCACTTACAATCCATACCCCCAGGAACTTACAATCACATCAAAGCGGGAGTAGAGGCCCACAACCTGTCCTGCAGGAGTTGGAGGGGCAGGGGGGAAGGTGAGAGAAAGACAGGGGAAAGATTCACGTCAGAACCAGGATGCTGTGCAAGGGCCTAGAGTGGGCTTTCAGAATGAACTCCTCAACATCCTCCCCACCCCTCCAGGTTGCTGGCTTTATAATGAGGCATCAGGCTGCCACCACCCTGAACCCAGGGATCAAACAGTGTCTCAGAGATGGACACTTGACACCATGCCTCCGGATGTGACAAGATATGAGTATGTGGCATCACTTCTGAAATAGTCTAGCCACAGATATATAGCCTGAATCTGCATGAGCCTTTAGATCTAATTTTCAGTTTATAGGAAACACAGGAACAGAGGATCAATGTAAAGGCCACCTGCAGAAAGTGAACAGGCAGATCTCTGGAAACGGGACACGCTGCAGAACCCAGGCTTCCCATCATCAGCACCATGAAAATTAAGCGGGGAAGGAACTGTTCTAGAATAAAAGACACTTAAGGGATAAAAGAAGCAAATTCAAAGCATAGGCCTTAATTGGATCCTGATTTGAACAAATCAACTGTAAAAAAATAATTCTTGAGAAAAACAGGGAAATGAGAGTTAGGACAGGATTTTAGATAACATTAATACATTATTTGTAATTTTGTCAGGTCATATAAGAATATACTTATTTAAGAGATGCAGATGAAGTGTTGAGGTGAAACGACATGATTCTATACTTTAAATTACTTCAGCATTAAAAAAAGAGGAATAACTGGTTATGGCAATGTGTTAAGAGTAAATCCAAGTGGATCCATGAGGTTCATTACACAGGTTTTATACACAAATGTATAAAAAACTACCATTTTTATACATTTGAAATTTTTCATAATCAAAAATAAAGTAAAACATTTCTTGATAGCCAACTTCATTATGCTAATTTTTAACTTTGAAGCAGTTTACAGCTGATTCTCAGAGCAAGAACCTGACGTCTGGCTTAGAGAGGCTAAATAATTGATCCAAGGCTCAAAGCAGGCAGAGACTTCTAGCCATGACTCCATCCTGGGTCTCGAGCTAAGGTCACATAGACCCCGGCTCCTCACAGCCCCACCCCAGCCAGAATCCCCATCCTGGGCGTAGGTACCAGCTTCGTTGATCACCGGCAGCGCAGACACGCGCCGGTCCACGAAGATGTCCAGCGCGGTGAGGATGGGCGCCGTTTCCAGCACTACGGCCAGGTCCCGGAACGTGCCGATGCCCAGATCTTGGATGGTGCGGGAGAGGAAGGAGGGCCGGGGCAGCAGGGTGCCCTGCTTGGGTTGGAGACAGGTAGGGTTCAGGGTGGAGTAGCCCCCAGGGGACTTCCAGCTGCTCCCTCCCAACTAGGGCAGAAGCCTTCTCTGCCCCTCTGGTCGTCCCCTGAGGCTGTGCCCAGGCTCACAAATATGTGCAGAAACTTGAGAAGCCGTTTGTGTGTGAGGATGTGCAGCACGGCGCCTGAGACTGGGTCCAAGACCGGCAGGCGGTGGATACGGTTCTTGATTAGGGTATAGACAGCTTCGAACAGGCTGCAGAAATGGGAGCAATGAGGCTGGGGCTGCCTAGGGAGAGGTGCCTTTACCCAGCCCCGGGGAAGGAGGACAGGGTGCCGAGGCTGCCTTATCTGCAGTCCACCAAGAATGAGCCCATGACTTCAGAACTGAGGAGCTGGCGAGGGGCGTCTGTGTAGGGCAAGGAGGCTCAAATGGTTTTCTGGGGACGCTTACCTGTCACTGGGAGAGATGGAGACCAGAGGCTTGAAGCAGCCTTGAAGGTAGATCTCTGCAGAAAAGCAGAGTCAGGGCAAGGGAGCTGGCTACCCTGTCTCACCCAGCAGCCCTCAGACTATCTCCCCTCCTTTGGGCCCTCTGAGCTCTCTATTACCCTTCCTCTGCCCCCTCCAGGAACTTCCCCCTGCCCATCCTCTACCCCGGGTCCTTGGCCCCACACACCCTCTACACAGCCCCTTTGCAGGACCCTTTACTCACTCACCCCTCCAGGTCTCAATCTTGTGTTCTTCAATCTCATAGATCTGGACCTAGAACATCAACAGAACTCCCAAGTCAGACGTGGGCTCCCTGAACTCCCTCTGCCCCAGTCCAGATGGGTGCCCCCGGGACCCTGAGCCCACTCCTCACCAAGGGGGACCGGTAATAGCGATGCAGAACCAAGATGAAGTCTGTGATAGTCAGCATCCCTGTGGGGGAGTGGGGAAGGGGAGAGAGAGGAGTAGGGTTCACCCTGGGCCCTGTGGCAGGAGGCGGGTGGAGGTCTCAGCCCTTCTCCATCAGCTGGTCACAGCTGTCCCACAGATAGGGGTCTCCCAGCCAGCCTGTTCCCCCCAAGCCAGGTCCCTGCCCCAGAGCTCAGCCCCTGAATTGCCCCACAAGGTCCCCCTTTTCCCTCCCTGGCCCCTCCTCACCCACGAAGCTCTGCTTCTTGCTGTCCCATAGAGGTGCAGCCCGGACGCCGTTGGCCACCAGGGCAAAGAAGGCCTTCTTGATCTGAGCCACAGGGAGAGCAGTTGAGGGTGAGTTGCTCACCACCCCTCAGAGTCCCCTGTCCTGACCAGGGGCCTTCCAAGGGGCCTTCTCGCAGGCCCTCCACTCCAGGAGCCTGCCTGCCACTCGACATGACCCTCGTGGGCACATTTGCTACAAAGATAAGGCTGCAGGTGCCCGGGGGCACTAGGTGACCCCTTAACAGGCACGCCAGGGCATAGGAGACAAACCCAGTATTTCTACACCAAAGTCCTAAGTGTACAGATGCACACAGGGTAATTTGTGCCAATCTAAATACTAGAGGTGTAATTCTCTGATATTTACAAAATATTTTTCTCTAAATATATTTACATTGACTCATTTTGGCCTCATCTGAGGCAATACTATCCATATGTGCTAGTTGTAGCTTTGTAACACATATCAAAATAAATGCAAAGCTACTAAATTAAATATTTTTGTTCATATACCGCTAGAATCAAAGTGAACCGTGGGTCATAGATATAGCTTGTTTCTACTCTACACTACACTCTGCTCTTCCATACACAGCAAGAAGAAAATGCTTTCTATATAATTCTGGGTGTGAAAAATGCTCCCAGTCATCCTGGATTGGCCCAGGAGTCCTCTGAAACTTGTAGGGTAAAGCAGGCATTCCTGTTCCCATTTTAGAGATGAGTGAAGTAAAAAGACCTACCCCAAACCCTATAGATACTGAGTTGTAGAGCTGAGATGACAATTAGGGGGTGCACACAGAGAGCAAAAGCTCCTCTCCCCGGTCTCCATGGTGCCAAGAAGGAATTCTGGAAGGGATGTTAGCCGGGCAGGGATCCTGGGGGCTGTGAGTATGCAGGTGGGGCAGAACGGCAGCCTCACCTGTAGCATGGTGTCGAAGATGACCAGCTTGGAGCTGGTTGCCATGGCGTCGTAGCAGGTATGCTCCTGCATAAAGTGCATGTAGACCTGGGCCCCTGGCTTCCGCAGCTCATCATCCCAGCCGAGCCTGAGCACCGGCACCTGCGGGGACGAGCACTGGGCCGGCCTCTCTTCCACCAGGCCGAGCTCATCCCCCCACGCTGCTGGGGCTGAGAACTCTATGCCCAGATCCGGACCATCTGTGCTGGAGCCGGAAGCGGAGGCTGTACAGTCAGCGGGGAGGCTGTCTCGCTCTGTTGTGGGGGTGCCCACCTTGGTCAAGGGAGTGGCTTGGGCCAAGGGTGTGGCCTTGGGGAATGTGGCCTCAAGCCCGGTGGACTCAGCAGCTGGCCTGGACTGGGGACCTGTTCAAGGGGAGAGGACAGTAACTCCATCTTCCAAAGCATGTTCCCATCTGTTGTCTCCCTTCATCCTCAGAGCAGCGTGGGAAGCCTGGATGCTGAGGTCCCCATTTTGCGAATGAGAGAGCCGAGAGAGTCACACCAGAGGGTGGCTCTGTCTGAGCTGGCCTTGCTGGGCCCTGGATCAGCATTGCAGTTGCCCTCTCTCATGTGGGGAAACTGAGGCCACAGGATGTCATGCGTCTGTGTTATGGAGGGATCCAGGGCAAGGCCAGCTCCAGTCTCGGGGACTTCCCACTGCCCCCAGTCCCATCTCCCCAGAACTGGCCGTGGCCTCACCTTCCTCCAGGCCTGGAAGCTCCCTTTCCTCTACATCCTCCTGGCTTGTCCATCTTGAAACCTTGGTCCTCTGTTCCCCAAGGCTTATTTCTGCACTGGTGATCATGGCTGGTGATGGCCATGAAGTGCTGTCTCCCTGCTCTAGGAAGCTCATCTCTGGAAGGGGGAATGGGGCCTGTTTGGTTAATGGGGAGTAACATAGTAAAGCAACTGAAATGTTGTTAACGATAATATTCAATATTTGCAAACGTCCAAAGGTCTTTTTCTCCAGTGTATTTCTCATTCAAACCTCATAGCAATCTTATAAGGGAGGCACTAGTATCATCCCTATTTTACTAACAAAGGACCTGAGATCAGAGAGGTTAAGCAATTTGCCACAGATCACACAGCTAACACGTGATAAAGTCAGGAGGCTCCAAATCTTCAGACTCTAGATCCACCCCCCTCCTTTCTTCTTCTGAAAGAGGAAGGAGGAGAGAGGGAAAAGGAGGAAGAAGAAGCAAGCAGGAACAAAGAAGGAAAAGAAGAAGACAGGCTAGTGGGGTGGGGGAGATTGAGAGCCTAGAGACGTGAGAGGAAAGGAAGTGGAAGAAGAGGCTGGGCCCATGAGGAGGGGCAGCCCCACCTACCTTGATGGTCGGGTCCCCCAAAGTTGCTCCAGGAGGGGGTCTGTGTGGAGAAGAGTGACTGAAGGGGTGGGGAGAACATCCTACACTCAGAACCACAGGAGCTGCCCTTCCCGCCACACATACACAACCACACACACCCCCACAAACACTCAAACACCCACCCCCCCAAGACACACATAAATACATTCAACCCACCCAGACACTTACATACACTCAGAAACTCGCATATTCAACCCTCCCCAGACACACATGGGCACATGGGCACATAGGCTCACACCAAGAATATATACATGCAGACAGCCTCCTGCTCCTATACACAGAGAAAATCGTGGTCAAACACACCCACATGCACGCACATATCCATGCAGCAGGGTGCTCTCAGCCCTGTGGCCTCAGCTGCCCCAGCTCCCAGCCCCCGGGACCCCGGTACCCTGCGCAGAGCGTGCTCCAGCTCGGCGGGCTCCATGAGCGAGTGCGCAACACTGTATCTGGGCAGCACTATTCTGGGCCTGGCCCCTGGCACCCTGCCCTCCCGGATCGGGTTCTCTCTGATTGGATGTCGGGCACTGGGGAGGAAGGGGTCCACCCGCGCAGCTGCGCCAGCCCTGAAGCCTGGGGGCTGCTGGGGAGGTGAGGGGAGGGGCGCACATGGAATCTTGATGCCTGGTTCTGTGTGCCTCCTGGGTGTCCGATGATGGGAGAGAAGGACCCTGCTGTGGGGGGAGGGTGGGCGCTGGCGTGGGAGGAGAGGGTCTTTCAGAGCCCTGGGGTTTCTCCTCTGAGAGCCCTCTCACCTTTGTCAGGTGCCAAAGGAGGAAAAACAGAGGCAGTTGAGCTGAACTCTCTTCCTTGTACAAACCTGGGTCATAGGTGGTGCTGGAATTAGAAAGGGCGGGTTGCAGCCGGCTGGCAGGTTGGGGCTAAGAGGTTCGTGGGTGGTACTGAGAGAGTGGCCAGTGTATGTCCAGATGTCACTATTCGAGTCCCAGGGGCCCGTTCTGTAGGTGAAGGAGCTGGAACTGGATGGCTCAGGCAGGTGGGGAGTCCTGAGAATCACCGTGGCGGCGTGTGGTGGGCTTGCCCTTGTCTCCAGTGTGACAGACACCTGTTTGTACCTGTGGACATAGATCCAGGTGTGCAGGAGCCACTGTCTCCTCATTCCGCTGTGTGTGCTGTTTCTACGTCTCCTGGGGCCAACAGGATCCCAGCTGGCTCTGGTGGCTGCCCACCCCCCCCCTTCCTTAGCATTCCTGGGGCCTGAGTCAGCGTCCAAATTGGGAATGCTGACCCAGCTGCTCCAGCTCTCCTCTCTGCCCCCCTCCCCTTCTTCCCTTTCCAGCCTCTTCCATCCCGATCTCACCATGGAGCGAACGGATGCTCAGTAATGGGTTACCGGATATCTTGCTGATTTAGTGAACGTATTTCCCATCATCCCTCAAAGCCCCTGTACTGCCTATGGGGATGGTGGAGGAGAACAGAGCTAGGAAGAGGCTGGCCTGCCATGTGTGTCTTGGTCAGTACTGGGGATGGGTGCAGTTCCCCTTCTGCAGGGCCCCTGAGGCTTGTTCCTGTTTGGTCCCAGATGATGGAATAGCAAAGGCACAGCCAATGGGACATTTCAAATGGGGGAAAGGTCACCTAGACCATCCCTGGAGATAGGTAGTGCCTCAGTCCTGTAAAGCCCCATCCCCTTATCCTCTGGACACCTTCACAGCCAAGCCAGCTCACACCACTGCCTTCTCCTGCTGCTGCTGCTGCTGCTAAGTCACTTCAGTCGTGTCCGACTCTGTGTGACCCCACAGACGGCAGCCCACCAGGCTCCCCCATCCCTGGGATTCTCCAGGCAAGAATACTGGAGTGGGTTGCCATTTCCTTCTCCAATGCATGAAAGAGAAAAGTGAAAGTGAAGTCACTCAGTCTGTCCGACTGTTAGCGACCCCATGGACCAAAGCCCACCAGGCTACTCCGTCCATTGGATTTTCCAGGCAAGAGTACTGGGGTGGGGTGCCATTGCCTTCCCCACTGCCTTCTCCTGCAATACCTCATTCTCCCCTTTACCTCAGACATATTTCACCTGCAAGACCAGAAGGAGGGGCTCCTCTTCCAATGAAGTCTCCCTTGATTGCACGACCTTAGTGTGGTCGTTCAGTCACTCAGTCAGTCAAATGACTACTCTTTGCGACTCCATGGACTGCAGCATACCAGGCTTCCCTGTCCTTCACCATCTCCAGGAGTGGTAGTTTCTTCAGTCACCCTCATTGCACTGATGCTATAACCATGCTCTGTGTGCACATCTCAGTGTACACTGGGCTGGCACTCACATAATTATTCACGTGTGAATGTCTTTTATCTCCTAGTAAACACTGGGTACCTTGATGACCACACTATGTTGGTTGGATGTGAGGGAAAATCTGTTTTGGGGTTACATCGACCTTGTCAAAATTCTTGTTCTGCCATTTGACCTTGGAAAGCATTGCTTGTTTTCTCTGAGCATGTTTCCGCGAATGTAAAATGAGGATAAAAACATTCTGTGCCAGACACTGCCAGTTGCCTCCTAATAACTCTTTCTCTCTTCTTGCTTTTGTAATAGAATCATTTGAGTTTTAACTGGAATGGCTGCCTATAACAAAGACCTAAATTCCCAGCCCTTGCAGTTAAATCTGGCCTTGAGACTTAATTTGACCAATGTGAGTGGTAGTGATGGGAGCAACTTCTGGATCCAGCCTTAAAAGAAAGCAGGAGTTCCTTTCATCCTCTGATGGCTGGAATGCTAATGTGATGGCAGGAGCTAGAGCAAGCTGTCTCACAGCCAAGAGGGAAAGTGCTTGTTCAAGTTTTCAGAGTCACCCTTCCAGGTTTAGACTGACTGGAGATTACAACACTAGAGAAGTAAACTCCTTTGTTTAAGTCATCCTTAAATTGACTGTTTGTTATAGCAACCGAACATGTATCCTAACTAATGCAAAATCTGATATCTGGAAGTGACACTGCTTTAAAAGCCTGAAACAAGTGGCATTGGTTTGGAAATTGGACTTCAGGTAGCAAAGAAAACTATTGCATGCTGGTAAGCTGGTGACCATTGTTATGTTACAGCAAAACATATGATCTGTCATCTATGATACCTTGAAAGGTCATCATATGTTAACAGAGCCTGTAGCTCATGGAAACTAGCATGTATTGGCTTCTGCTGGCTGCTACAGGCAAGGTCTTATAAGAGAAATGCACTCAGGCAGCGAGTTGTAAGTGGTGGCTTGAAAGAGGCAACCTTAGCAAAGGTTCCAAACCCTTCTTGAGTGCACCCAATTCTGTAGATAATGGAAACCAGTCCCATGGGCAAAACAGGAAAGTTCCCTGGTGGCTCAGACAGTAAAGAATCTGCCTGCAATGCAGGAGACCCAGGTTTGCTCTCTGGGTGGGGAACCCCATCCCCTGGAGAAGGAATGGCAAACTCACTCCAGTATTCTTACCTGGAGAATCCCATGGACAGAGGAGCCTGGTGGGCTATAGTCCACCGGGTTACAAAGAGTCGGACATGACTGAGTGACTAACACTTTACAACCAAGCATATTTTTTTGACTACTTCAAGGTAGCCACCAGCATTTCAAGAGAGAATGGTAAGAACACCTAGTCCAGAAAGATCAAGCAGGAAAATGATGAGACCTTTGGCTGTGGTTACATAAGTATGAAGTCAATAAGAAGCCTTGGGAGATTTTGAGGGTGTAACATTGGCAGAGAAACTATAAGCCTGGTCAGCAAAGACTGGTTTGCTCCCCCACCCACTCAGTTGTCCCTAGCCCTCGAAATCCGCACCAGCAGAAAGAGGGCTGTGTAAGGTCCACAAGGACGGCCATGTTCACCAGCAGCCTAGGGGATGTCAAGTGAGAAATAACTTCCAGAAGGCAACGGCAGAAGCCACTAGGAGAGTAGAAAGCTTCCCTCCCAGAGAGCAGGACCAGCAGTGGCTGGATGAGCCCCCCCTAGAACCGACTCCTCTGTGGGGAAGCCATGCTGCAATTCCTGTCCAACTGGATTTAGTTCTTGCTAAAGATCAGGTGACTGCTGGGTGTTTGCCATTCTTTGTGTTCTGGAGTTTACCCTGTTCCTCCTCCACTGTTACTTCGGGGAGGGGGAGGGCCAGATTACCTGCCTTTTGGTTCACAAGGCTCTAGACTCTGAGGATCCCATCCGTACCCGGGCCCTCACATATCCCGAGTTCTGAGCTGGAGCTGAGTCTAGATGGCACTCTGCCTTGCCTCTCTTCATTGCTATTATTGTTCAGCCTCCAAGTCGTGTCCGATTCTTTGCACCTCCATGGACTGCAGCATGCCAGGCCTCCCTGTGCCTCGCCATCTCCTGGAGTCTGCCCAAGTTCATGCTCGTTGCATCGGTGACGGCCTTGACTCTGCTGGTTCGGACGGTAAAGAATCTGCCTCTCTTCAGAAGGTGCTAAGGGAGGCCCAGTATGGGCTCTGGCAAAGCAATAGTCATTTTCCCCTTCTTCTTCCTCTACTGGTAATTCCCCACAATTTTAATGAAGTGCAGGATTATATTTCCCAGCTTTCTTTGCAAATAACATGGCCATGTGACTAAGTTTGACCAATGGGATCTGCACAGCAACGTTATCTGCAACCTGTAAGGATGCCGTCAGGAGGAAGGAGAAGATTTTCCTCCTCCTACTGACTGGAATTATGATATGATGGTGGGAGCTGGATTGGTCATTTCAACTAGTCGGTGGAAGATTGAAAATAATAGAATTGAGGTTGAAAATAATAGAATCTCCATCCACCCCCCATCTCCGAACTGTTACGTTATAAAAAGAAATAAACATCTATCTTGTTTAAGACACTAATCAATAGAAACTTTGCTACAGCAGCCAAGCCTCTGGCTAATTAATGTATTTACATGGCAGGATTGGGGTAGGGTGAGAAATTACAAGTGTATATAATGACGCTTCATATGTATGCAGTGCTAAAGATCTGCCAGACACTGCAAAACACATTGGGGGCAGTATGCCAGGTGGTCCCTCACAATCCTATGTGGTGAATGCTTTACTGCTATGAGTCTACAGATCACAAGATCAAGGCACAAGGGATTAAGTGACTTGATCAAAATCCAAGAGCTAGAGATGAAAGTGAAAGTTGCTCAGTCATGTACGACTTATTGAGACTCCATGAACTATACGGTCTATGAAATTCTCCAGGCCAGAATACTGGAGTGGGTAGCGGTTCCCTTCTCCAGGGGATCTTCCCAACCAAGGGGTTGAACCCAGCTCTCCCACATTGCAAGTAGATTCTTTACCAGCTGAGCCACCAGGGAAGCCCAAGACATTGCCCAGGGTCAAACCCAGGGTTTCTGAACTAGCACCACACTCTCAGCCACTAAGCGTAATATAAACGAAGCACAGGCCTGGCATGTAATATATGCTCAGTAAGTGGTTACTATAATTACTACCTCACTACCTGCTTCCAGTCCCCCTAACCCTCTAGCTACAAGGTTCTGAAAGCAGGCAGGCTGGGGTTTGGAGAGGGTGGGGGGATCTCTGACTCTCCAATAGTCATCTCATGGTGGCACCGAGGTTGGGATGGAAGAGGGCCAGGCTGGGGCACACACCAGCACTGCCCAACACTAAAATCATAGCGATTTTCCAGTTGTGAAAAAGGAGCTCCCACACCTGCTCTTGCAGCCAGCCCAGCCCCACCCATCGTCTTCAGCTGGGCGAATCAGCATAAGGTACTGGCTTTGGTTGGGAAATAAATACTCCTTGGGTGTTAGAGTTTAGTCTCTGGCAATGGTATCATATTTCTTGAAACCCTCCTTCTCGGCGCCATCTCAAAACTGGATGTAATAAGGACACTGCCCTCTGACCCTACGGTGAAATTGGCCACCATCTCTGGATCGCTGATTTGTCTAGGACACGGGGTTGGGATCCTGTTTAAGTGTTATTTTTATAGCAGCTGGAGGGGGTCAAGGGAATAGCCTGGATGAGACCATTACTGATAAATCACAGATGGGGTCCCCTGTGCCAGGGTGGTTGGGAGGCTGTGGAGCAACTTTTATGCCAGTCACCAAGACCCCAACTCCTGTCCTGTCTGTGTGTGGCTGAAACCAAGCAGCTTCTATGCCAGTGTTCCAGGGACCTGGACTGAACCAGCACCTTGCGACTACAATTAGGCAGCCCCACAGGCCCCATTCCTGGGCCTTTTTCTGTCAACTGTTGGAGGTTGAAATGGACAGATGGTGCTTTTGTCTACCCAGGATCCATTTCACCCCTCTTTTGGCAACCCCCCAAGTTTTCCTTCAGGGAACCACATTTCCTCCAATCTCAGAGCATCTGAATCTCAGAGGAGCTCACCCATCAATTCCAGGAAGTATACAGCTGACTCAGACTTAGCCAATGAACACATCAGATTCCCCTGACCTCAATGAAATGGCATGGACCGAATTAGCCCAATAGAAGTGAACCCTGGGACTTATGCTACAGGTAATGGGGACTCTTTCCCACTGGGTTTGAAGCTATGAGGATGTATGTGTGGAGATTCTGCTACCACACAGAGCAAAGCTGAGAATGAAGACAAAAGAGAGAGTAAAAGAACCACGATATAATAAGAAAGATCAGGTCCTCTTTGACGTTCATTGAGCCCCTGGATCAAACTGTACCTGAAGACTTTATACTGTTTTTTTTTTTTTTTTCTGTTACATTAACCAATGGAATCTTTTTGTTGTTGTTTTTTAATGCAGTTTGAACTGAGTTTTCTGCCACTTGCAGCTGAAAGAGCCCTGATACCAGATTTACCAAAGAAACAACCCCAAGACACTTGCAAAAGCTTTTGGGCATGATGTTCATTCACTGCACTGTCCCAAGAAAAAAAGGGACATTTGAAAACACAATTAGAGTGATCAAGATGATGTCAAGGGATAGCAGGCTAAGTTACCTTGATAAAATGCAATAAAAGAAGAATTGGAATGGGACAAAGTTAGAGAAGGAAGACCTCATAGAGAAGATGAGTTTGGACACAGAAATAAGCTGTTTGCTGAACCCTAACTTACTCCTTGGAAGAAAAGCTATGACCAACCTGGATAGCATATTCAAAAGCAGAGACATTACTTTGCCGACTAAGGTCCGTCTGGTCAAGGGTATGGTTTTTCCTGTGGTCATGTATGGATGTGAGAGTTGGACTGTGAAGAAGGCTGAGCAAAGAATTGATGCTTTTGAACTGTGGTGTTGGAGAAGACTCTTGAGAGTCCCTTGGACTGCAAGGAGATCCAACCAGTCCATTCTGAAGGAGATCAGCCCTGGGATTTCTTTGGAAGGAATGATGCTAAAGCTGAAACTCCAGTACTTTGGCCACCTCATGTGAAGTGTTGNATTGATGCTTTTGAACTGTGGTGTTGGAGAAGACTCTTGAGAGTCCCTTGGACTGCAAGGAGATCCAACCAGTCCATTCTGAAGGAGATCAGCCCTGGGATTTCTTTGGAAGGAATGATGCTAAAGCTGAAACTCCAGTACTTTGGCCACCTCATGTGAAGTGTTGACTCATTGGAAAAGACTCTGATGCTTGGAGGGATTGGGGGCAGGAGGAAAAGGGGATGACAGAAGATGAGATGGCTGGATGGCATCACTGACTCGATGGACGCGAGTCTGAGTGAACTCCGGGAGTTGGAGTTGGCCTCCTCAGGGAGGCCTGGCGTGCTGCGATTCATGGGGTTGCAAAGAGTCGGACATGACTGAGCTACTGAACTGAACTGAACTATGGACTAGGCACCAAGTTAAGCAGTTGACATATGTGAAGGGATAATATTTTAAAATAATATCCAAATTGAGGGGTACTTCTTTCTCCCCAATAGTCCTTTGCCCATTTGAGTTTCTCTGCTTATAGTCTCAAGGGAGAAATGATTCAATAAAAAGAAGAGCTTCTTCTGGCTTTTGAGTTTCAAAAGTGATTTAGTCTTCTGGGAATACCTTTGGCTTAAACAAAAGATTTGAGAGCTTTGACAGGCTAGGTTATTGAGAAAACATATTCCACTAAAACACTTAGTGAATAAAGAGCATCTTCTTAAAAGCATGGAAAAAATAAGATAGTAAAAACTAGGCCCAATTGAAAGGAAAATAGGCACACAGCGAAGTTAGTGAGAAAAGAAGTGGCTTTGCTCTAGGGCAGAGGTCCGAAAACCCTGGGATCTAATGCCTGATAATCAAGGTGGAGCTGATGTAATAATAACAGAAATAAACTGCAGAATAAATGTAATGTGCTTGAATCAGCCCCAAACCATCCCTTACCAACCCAGGTCCATGAAAAAATTGTCTTCTGTGAAACTGGTCCCCGGTGCCAAAAAGGTTGGGGACCACTGATCTAGAGCATTTGCCAGTTCTAGCAAGAGCCATATGGAGTTATGGAGGCCAAGGACTCATACAAGTTGGGAGCATGTAGGAGATCCCGCCTATTAAAAAACTGGACTCTCAAAAAGCCACATCCTCTACAGGCACTCCGGAAGCAAGCTAACTCTTACACGGGTTGGCGGTCATGTTCTTCCCCGTCTGAGGGGTTCAGGGAGTGTCAAAGTTCAAATTTGGTTTAGGGTATGGTAAAGTCAGTAATGACCTCAAGGCCTGGCAGAAGCAAACAACAAATGTTCTCTGGAAAAAGTTATCTCTTCCAAAGCCACAAACAATTCCAACAACATCCAGCACATAGTTGAAAATAATTAGATATACAAGGAAACGGAATTATGAACAAGAACCAGCATAAAATACACATAGCAGGAATAAACCCAGAAGAATTTCATAAATTGGAATCACAGGCACTTTATTTATAACAAATGCTTCTTTAATAAAATAGGAGACAAGTTTGAAAAAGCCTGGAGCAAATGTGAAGCTATAAAAAGCAGAAGACTTTTTTTAAAGCAGGGACTTCCCTGGTGTTCCAATGGTTAAGAATCTACCTACCAATACAGGAGACACAGGTTCGATCCTTGGTCCAGGAAGACTCCTCATGCTGCAGGTCAACTAGGCTTGCACCACAGCTTCTGAGCCTGGGCCCCAGAGCCCATGCTTCTCAATAGGAGACGCCACCGTAAGGAGAGGCTCACGCACTGTAGCTAGAGAGTAGCCCCCGCTCGCCGCAACTAGAGAAAGCCTGCACGCAGCCGTAAAGATTAAATAAGATAAAAATGTGGAAACTTATTTTAAATTAAAAAAAAAAAAAAGCAAATAGGAACTTCCCTGGTGGCTGAGTAGCTAAGACTCTGAATTCCCAATGCAGGGGGCCCAAGTTTGATCCCTGGTCCGGGAACAGGATCCCACATACCGCAACTAAAGATTCGATGTGCTGCAACCAAGACCTGGAGCAGCCAAATAAATAATTAAAAAAAAAAAAAAAAAA
>SJYX01009993.1:101405-119546 GCA_006410675.1 Oreotragus oreotragus | reverse complement strand
AAAAAATAAAAAAAAAAAAAAAAAAAAGCACATAGAACTAGAAATGAATGAGAAACACACAAATGAGAGCAAAAACTTAATAAATGAGTTTAACAACAGATGGAACGCAGCTCGAAGAGAAAACTGAATATTGGGTCAGGATTTACCCACAGTGTAATACAGAAAGCTTAAAATTTTGTAAAAATACATATGAAAGAGAGTGAGAGGCATGAGGTTAGGTTGAAAAGCCTACAATATGTTTAAATAGAATCTCAGAAGGTGAGTAGAGAAAGAAAGGGGTGAAAGTGCTTTTTGAAGAGATTAGTCGATATTTTCTGGAACTGATAAATGATAATCATCACTAGATTTGAAAAGCCTATGAATCCCAAAGAGGATAAATAAAAGAAACCCACATGTAGAAACATCATAATGAGAACGGCAGAAAATCAAAGACAAAGAGAAAAAATGTGAAAAAAATTACAGTCTAATAGTTGACTTCTTGGTAGAAAATGGAAACCCAGCACTGAGTACAGTACCTTCAGAGTGCTGAAAGGAAGTAACTTCCAACTTACAATTTTATACAAAGAGAAAATGTATAAGGAAGAGAAAAAAATATTTTATGACAAGCAAAAACAGAGTTCATCTCAGGAAAGGAAATTTCTAAAGAATGTGCTTCAGAAAGAAAGTGATCCCATATGTTAGATATGAGAAATAACAAGGAAAAATGGTTAAAAAAAATAGATAAATCTAAATGAATCATAACTGCAGAAAACCACATTAAGCCTAAGAATTACAATGTCCTGTGAGATTAAAATTAAAATATTGCCAACCATAACATACAAATCAGAGGTGGTGAAAATGGAGTATATGAAGTATTTGAAAATCTCTGTGTTATCTGGGAAGAGGAAAAAATTTTGATTAATTTTCAATTTTTATTTATTAATCATGCAAGCTGTAAAAAGAACAGAAACAGAGCTAGCAAATAAAAGAAGGAAGAGATGGGAGAGAAAGAAACAACAAATGGGACAAATAGTACCTCTGAAGGATTTTAGAAGATAAATATGAAACAGAGTGACTTCTGAAGGATTTTAGAAGATAAATATGAAACAGTGACTTCTGTAGCCCCAAGAGGAGATAAAGATCTCGTGGTTTGGCAGGAAGAGAAGAGTTATATGGGAAGCAAGGGTGAGCAGCTATGGGTCCCTGAGGAGGGACAGCCTATCTCTTGCCTCCTCCCTGTACCTCCTAATCCTGGCTAGTGTTAGGTATCTGAGAGCAGAGGTGGCCTGTGCTCAATTCTGAGATAAAATCCAAAGTAGGAAGTGTCACGTGATGTTATGTGGGGAGAGGGGCCCTTAGGTCACTTTACAGAGTTTCTCCAAACCCAGCATGGTAAGAGGAGCATTCCTTGGATTGTAGCATCCAAAAGCACTGCAGGAGACCAAGCTGTTGAAAGTCACATGACTTTGATCTAGCCTAGCATCCACATGGCAAGAGTGTTTATTGTGAGACCAGAAACGGCACAACAGCAGCCTATATGGCCCATCAGCTAAGGACCACGTGGTGTGATGGGTGCCTCTGTGGATGCCCAGGTGGACAGCTGAGGACTGAGAACCCGAATACCCCCTCTGGCATTCCAACCTCAGCTTCGTGTAAGTACTCAGAAACTTAGACACAAACCCAGGAGAGTTGAGGAGACCCTGATTTCATTGAGATTAAATTTCTCAGAAGGCAGGCTGTATCAGTCTGTATCAGGCACAAATCATAGAAAACTCAGTTTAGTTCAGTTCAGTTGCTCAGTTGTGTCCGACTCTTTGCGACCCCATGAATTGCAGCACGCCAGGCCTCCCTGTCCATCACCATCTCCCGGAGTTCACTCAGACTCACGTCCATCGAGTCCGTGATGCCATCCAGCCATCTCATCCTCTGTCGTCCCCTTCTCCTCCTGCCCCCAATCCCTCCCAGCATCAGAGTCTTTTCCAATGAGTCAACTCTTCGCATGAGGTGGCCAAAGTACGGAGTTTCAGCTTTAGCATCATTCCTTCCAAAGAAATCCCAGGGTTGATCTCCTTCAGAATGGACTGGTTGGATCTCCTTGCAATCCAAGGGACTCTCAAGAGTCTTCTCCAACACCACAGTTCAAAAACTCAACTCAAAGTGGTTTAAACAAGATGGAGATTTGCTGGTTCACTTAATAGGGTGTCCAGGGGCAATCTGGGCTTCCAGTGATCTTGATCCAGTGGCTTGGATATACTTCTCCTTGATCGTCTTAGTCATGGTTTCCTCCAGTGCCAGCTTCAACTACTGAGGTGGCAGCAGCAGTTTTGAACTCCTTATCAATGCCCAACCACACCCAGAAGAAAAGAGACCATCTTTTCCTGTACTTTCTTTTAAGAGAAGGAAATAGCTTCCAAAAAACCTTCGCAAACTTCTGTTTGTATCCTATTGGCCCAAACTGAGCCATGTACTTATTCTAGAACCAATCCCTCTCACCAGAAGAACACAACTGACATAAAACTCAGTTCAGTTCAGTTCAGTTCAGTCGCTCAGTTGTGTCCGACTCTTTGTGACCCCATGGACTGCAGCATGCCAGGCCTCCCTGTCCATCATGAACTCCCAGAGCTTGCTCAAACTTATGTCCTTAGAGTCAGTGTTGCCATCCAACCACCTCATCCTCTGTTGTCCCCTTCTCCTCCTGCCTTCAATCTTTCCCAGCATCAGGGTCTTTTCCAGTGAGTCAGTTCTTTGCATCAGGTGGCCAAAGTATTAGAGCTTCAGCTTCAGTCCTTCCAATGAATATTCAGGACTGATTTCCTTTAGGATAGACTAGTTGGATCTCCTTGCAGTCCAAGGGACTTGCAAGAGTCTTCTCCAACACCACAGTTCAAAAGCATCAATTCTTTGGCGCTCAGCTTTCTTTATAGTCCAACTCTCATATCCATACATGACCACTGGAAAAAACATACCTTTGACTAGATGGACCTTTGTCGGCAAAGGAATGTAAGACTAGTCAAGGCTCATCCTTGACTGAGGTCAATCCTCCTAGTGGCATGGCTGCTACAAAATAAGGAGGAATGAAATAGATTCACAGGAAGGCCACAACTCCAGTCCTCCCCTTTAGTTACCCAATATTCACATTCACCCTCCATGCTTCATTACACACACTTCAGAAACACCCATACCTAATGAAATGTGCTCTGGCCCTACTGAAAAAAGCACCATCCAAACTTCATCTCATTATGTATCCAGGTGCAAACCCAGCATTTCTGGGAGATGTGCAGGTCTCTCCATCAAGTCAGCTACACGCACCTGATTTAAGAGAAACTGGGTGGGGGAATGAAGTGATTGTTTCTTGTTACATGAGTTTAGAAAACTCTGAGCCTAAGCCTCCTCAGCTATTAAATGAGATTAAAAATGTCTGCTATGGAGGCTGTGAAACTGATTTAAACTAAAAAAATGACAGAAAGAAACCAATATAAGTTGTGTGTACTCATTTCTCACCTGCTGATTATAACAGTGCTGCTTTTGATTCTGATATGCCAAAATCCCAGAGCTCAAAGTGATGCCCTTTGATTAGCAAAAGACCTTTTATTTTCCTCTGGGATTAGCCCTTCCCCCAATTCCTTCTCTGAGCTTGAGTCTGTTCCGCACAGTCAGTTCTTTCATGTTGGGCTAGGGTCCTGTGGCCCTGCTGCCCTTTGCATTAGCCGCCCTCTCCACTGGCTGCGGTCGCCCCACTGCCCACACCACTCCCTATGCCATTTCCTTACTCCTCTGACCACACGCGTCTGGGGCTTCTGTCTCTCTCTTTGGCCAACAGAAACTTTCCACCTACTTCAGATCAGCTATTTCAAAATGGGTTTTCATAGTCAAACTTCTGACCCCTAGAAATATCCTTCATTCCCTTGTACCAGAGCCTTCTTCTGCCCAGAGTCTCAGGGTGTGGAGTGCAGACTGGATTATGGTCAAGAACAGCCTCACTTCCTGGGCTTCCCATGTGGCGCTGGTGGTATAGAACCTGCCTGCCAACACAGGCAGCCATAAGAGGCTCACTGGGTCAGGAAGATCCCCTGGAGGGGGGCGTGGCAACCCACCCCAGTATTCTTGCCTGGAGAATCCCGTGGAGAGAGGAGCCTGGAGGGCTACAGTCCATGGCGTCACAGAGTCAGACACGACTGAAGTGACTTAGCATACCTGCCCACACACAGCCTCACTGCCCACCTGGCTTCGCAGCATCCTCCAGCATCCCAGCCCTGCTGCCCAGTGCAGATCTCTTTCACGGGCTGTGAGTGTGCCTCTGGGCTCGTTAGCTGGCCCGCTTTCCCCTGGGTGTCCTTCCCAGTCTACCTTCTTCAGGAGAGCCCCGCCCACCAGCTGCACCTGTATAAAGGCCAATGACAGGCCAAGTCTCCTCCTGCAGAGCCCCTTGGTGGCATGCAAACTCAAGGGACTTCTGTCCTGAGAAGTCTGAGAAGTCCGATTAGTCTGCCTAGAAGCATAGAGAGAGGTCTTTTGAGAAGTCTGGGCCTCAGCTAGAGCTTCTGCTCTGCCCAGCCAACAGTATCCCCCCTGCATAATTTTCAGCAAACCACTTATGTTCTTTGAATCTTGATTTCTACATCCCTAAAATGGCTAAAGCGGTGCTAAGAGAGAAATTTATAGCATTAAACACGTACATTAGAAAAGGGGGAACGAAGAAGATGGGAAAGATATTTTTAGAAATACAGAAAGGTATTCAGGACACACTGTTAAATGGAAAAAGTTTAGCTGATAAGTCACGTCCAATTCTTTGTGACCCCACGGACTGTAGCCCACCAGGCTCCCCTGTCCATGGGACTTCCCAGGCAAGCATACTGGAGTGGGTTGCCATTTCCTTCTCCAGGGGATCTTCCTGACCCAGGGAAGGAACCTCAGTCTCCTGCATTGGCAGGTGGATTCTTTAGCACTGAGCCACCTGGTGAGCCCATATTTTATGGAGGTATATGCTATAATATAGATAATTATTTCCCATTGAAGTTTGTTTATAGCTTTAAAAAAAACCCATTACTGGTAATATACTAATGAGCTGTCTTACTTAAACAGCTTAAACTTTTAATTTTTATAATGTGAACTTAAATGAGTTTTGTGGGGAATACAATAGTTTCCTCTGTTGCTACATTTCTTTTCCTCATGTATTTAAAACTATTTTTGTGAGGGCAGGAGACAGAGAGAGGAAGAGAGACAGAAACAGGGAGAGAGAGACTAATTTTCAACACCCACTCAATTAATGGAGGCTCCTCAAAGAATGCAGGGCTGGAATGGGAAAGATGCTCTTGGATACTGTCGGTTTGGTCTCTCATTGCAATTAGCCCAGAGAGATAAATGTCCTGCCCAGAGCCAGGCTAGGACCCTGCTCACCCTGCGTCCACAAGGAGCTGTTTCTCCTGAGCAGTCCTGCCCCTCCAGTCAGTCCCTTGGTTACCTCATCTCTGTTGGCAGCTGTCACTCCTCCTGTCCCGCTGTGGCTATCTCCTCCCTTTACTGGGTCTGAGGGGGTGCCTCGAATCTGCTCCTTAGGGTCTGGCGCCCTCTGTTGGCGTTGAGGGTTCACCACAACCGTTAAAGGACTACCCAACCTGCACTGAACTTAGCAGCTCGTTCGTTCCCCAAAGTCATAGGGGAAACTGAGGCAGCAAGTGCGGGGAGTGACTGGATCCAGAACACAAAGCAAAGAAACTTCTTGGGCTAAGACTTGGGCCTCTGACCCTTCTTTCTGCACTCTTTCTGGCACGCTGTTGTTGGAAGAAATGAAGAAGACCTAGGAGATGGCAGACTTGACTCCAAGGCTGGGAAAAGCCCACCTTCCACATGGATCCTCAGGAGCCCTCCTGCCATGTTGAGGAGGGACTGGATGTTGAGCTGGACTTTTCCATTGCTGTATTCTAGGGCAGTGGCCCTACTGCCATCTCTCAGTTTAGTCAGTTCCGTCGCTCAGTCGTGTCCAACCCCATGAACCTCAGCAAACCAAGCCTCCCTGTCCATCACCAACTCCCGGAGTTCACTTCAACTCATGTCCATTGAGTCAGTGATGCCATCCAACCATCTCATCCTCTGTTGTCCCCTTCTTCTCCTACCTTCAATTTTTCCCAGCATCAGGGTCTTTTCCGATGAGTCAGCTCTTCGCATCAGGTGGCCAAAGTATTGGAGTTTCAGCTTCAGCATCAGTCCTTCCAATGAACACCCAGGACTGATCTCCTTTAGAATGGACTGGTTGGATCTCCTTGCAGTCCAAGGGACCCTCAAGAGTCTTCTCCAACACCACAGTTCAAAAGCATCAGTTCTTCAACACTCAACTTTCTTTATAGCCCAACTCTCACATCCATCCATGACTACTGGAAAAAGCATAGCCTTGACTAGACGGCCCTTTGTTGGCAAAGTAATGTCTCTGCTTTTTAATACACCTCAATACTCCCATCAGAGTGTGGATGGATTTAATGATGCCCTAGGCATAGCCTGTGCTTCCCCAAACTCCATCATTCACAGCTTCCTTCATGGATTGTGCATGTCCACGAGTCACTCAGACTGTAATTTACTTAATATGTTTCTTTAAAGTGTCTCATTTTAAACTTCAAAGTCTGAGGGAGTGAATCGTTTTTCCCTGGGTGATGGCCCATAGATGCATCTGGTTCCCTTGGAATTGTCTTTGAGCCCTTGCTGTCTGCATTTAGTGGAAGAAGACTTGATCACACCCAGAATTCTTCCCTTTAAAAACAAAATAAAAACCATTACTTGCTGGAAAGGGTGTGGAGAGAAGGGAATCGTTGGTGGAAATGTAAATTGGTATAGCCGCTATGAAGAACAATATGGAGGTTCCTTAAAAAATTAAAAATAGAGCTACCATATGACCCTGCAATCCCACTCCTGGGCATTTATCTGGAGAAAAACATGATCTGAAGGATATGTGCACCCCAACATTCATTGTGGCACTGTTTACAATAGCCAAGACACAGAAGCAACTGAAGCCAACTGAAGCAACTTAGCAGCAGCAGCAGCAGCAGACATCCACTGACAGAGAAATGGATAAAGAAGATGAGGTACATATATATTAATACAGGTATTTACCTGGTGGTCCAGTGGCTAAGACTCTAAGCTCCCAATGCAGGGGGCCCAGGTTTAATCCCTGGTGAGGGAACTATATCCCACATGCTGCAACACAACAAGAAAAAAGATTCTGCATGCCTCACTTGAGACCTGGCATAGCCAAATAAATAAGGAAATAAATAAATATATTAACACAATGGAATGTTACTCAGCCATTTAAAATAATGAAATAATACCATTTGCAGCAACATTGATGGACCTAGAGAGTGTCACACTAAGTCAGATGGAAAGGGAGAAATATTGAATGACATCGCTTATATGCGGAATCTAAAAAGAAATGATATAAATGAACTTACAAAATAGGAAGAGACTCACAGACTTAGAAAATGAACTTACAGTTGCTGGGGGAAAGGGATAGTTAGGGACTTTGGGAAGGTCATAGACACATTGCTATATCTAAAATGAATAACCAACAAGGACCTACTACATACCACATGGAACTCTGCTCAGTGTTATGTGCCAGCCTGGACAGGAGAGGGGTTGCAGGGGAGAACGCTGCTGCTGCTGCTACAATCGTGTCCGACCGACTCTGTGCGACCCCATGGACTGTAGCCTACCAGGCTCCTCTGTCCCTGGGATTCTGGCCCCAGGCAAGAGTACTGGAGTGTGTCGCCATTGCCTTCTCCAGCGGGGAGAATGGATACATGTATATGTATAGCTGAGTCCCTTCGCTGTTCACCTGAAACTACCCCAACACTGTCAACTGACTATCAGTTCAGTTCAGTTGCTCAGTTTTCTCCAACTCTTTGTGATCTACGGACTGCAGCATGCCAGGCTTCCCTGTCCTTCACCATCTTCTGGAGCTTGCTCAAACTCATGNTTCACCTGAAACTACCCCAACACTGTCAACTGACTATCAGTTCAGTTCAGTTGCTCAGTTTTCTCCAACTCTTTGTGATCTACGGACTGCAGCATGCCAGGCTTCCCTGTCCTTCACCATCTTCTGGAGCTTGCTCAAACTCATGCCCATCAAGTTGTTGATGCCATCCAACCATCTCATCCTCTGTTGTCCCCTTCTCCTCCTGCCTTCGATCTTTCCCAGTAGCAGGGTCATTTCCAATGAGTCGGCTCTGCACATCAGATGGTCAAAGTATTGGAGCTTCAGCTTCAGCATCAGTCCTTCCAATGAATATTCAAAGTTTATTTCCTTTAGGATTGACTGGCTTGATCTCCTTGCAATATAAGGGACTCTCAGGAGTTTTTTCCAACACTACAGTTCGGAAGCATTGTCTTCGGTGCTCAGCCTTCTTTATGGTCCAACTACTTGTAAGATTTAAAAAATCCTCCCCTGATCCTTATTGCTGCACTCACTGTTTCCACTGCATAGTCTTTTAAAACACTTATTTATTTGTTTTCGGCCGCGTTGGATCTTCGTTGCTACTGGGGCTTTCTCTAGTTGCACTGAACAGGGGCTGTTCTTCTCTGTTATGCATGGTCGTCTCATTTCTTGGCTTCTCTTGTTGCGGAGTGTGGGCTCTGGGCATATGGGCCCAGTTGCTGGGCTTGTGGGCTCTAAAGCAGGGGCGCAGTGGTTGTGGAACATGGGCTTAGTTGTTCCATCGCATTAAGTATCCTCCCAAACCAGGGATAGAATTTGTATCCCTTGCATTGCAAGATGGATTCTTAACCACTGGACCACCAGGGAAGTCCTGCATAGTCTTTATTGTAAAAATAACAATTTGGGTGCTCTTTTGGTCACTTGGCATTATTTTATAGGAACTGTTTTTTGTTTCAATACAGTGAATGTATTTATCATTGTAATGCCTGCACAATATTCTATTGAATGATCAGATCATACTTGGTTTAACTAAACCCTATTACTGGCTAAGTACTGCATAAACTTCTAGATCTTCAGTTCAGTTCAGTCACTCAGTTGTGTCCGACTCTTTGCGACCCCATGAATCGCAGCACGCCAGGCCTCCCTGTTCATCACCGTCTCTCAGAGTTCACTCAGACTCACGTCCATCGAGTCTATGATGCCATCCAGCCATCTCATCCTCGGTCGTCCCCTTCTCCTCCTGCCCCCAAATCCCTCCCAGCATCAGAGTCTTTTCCAATGACTCAACTCTTCGCATGAGGTGGCCAAAGTACTGGAGTTTTAGCTTTAACATCATTGCTTCCAAAGAAATCCCAAGGTTGATTTCCTTCAGAATGGACTGGTTGGATCTCCTTGCAGTCCAAGGGACTCTCAAGAGTCTTCTCCAACACCACAGTTCAAAAGCATCAATTCTTCGGCGCTCAGCTTTCTTCACAGTCCAACTTTCACATCCATTCATGACCACAGGAAAAACCATAGCCTTGACTAGGCGGACCTTAGTCGGCAAAGTAATGTCTCTGCTTTTGAATATACTATCCAGGTTGGTCATAACTTTTCTTCCAAGGAGTAAGCGTCTTTTAATTTCATGGCTGCAGTCACCATCTGCAGTGATTTTGGAGCCCCAAAAAATAAAGTCTGACACTGTTTCCACTGTTTCCCCATCTATTTCCCATGAAGTGATGGGACCGGATGCCATGATCTTCGTTTTCTGAATGTTGAGCTTTAAGCCAACTTTTTCGCTCTCCTCCTTCACTTTCATCAAGAGGCTTTTTAGCTCCTCCTCACTTTCTGCCATAAGGGTGGTGTCATCAGCATATCTGAGGTTATTGATATTTCTCCCGGCAATCTTGATTCCAGCTTGTGTTTCTTCCAGTCCAGCATTTCTCATAATGTACTCTGCATATAAGTTAAATAAGCAGGGAGACAATATACAGCCTTGACGTACTCCTTTCCCTATTTGGAACCAGTCTGTTGTTCCATGTCCAGTTCTAACTGTTGCTTCCTGACCTGCATACAGATTTCTCAAGAGGCAGATTAGGTGGTCTGGTATTCCCATCTCTTTCAGAATTTTCCACAGTTTCTTGTGATCCACACAGTCAAAGGCTTTGGCATAGTCAATAAAGCAAAAATAGATGTTCTTCTGGAACTCTCTTGCTTTTTCCATGATCCAGCAGATGTTGGCAATTTGATCTCTGGTTCCTCTGCCTTTTCTAAAACCAGCTTGAACATCAGGGAGTTCACGGTTCACGTGTTGCTGAAGCCTGGCTTGGATAATTTTGAGCATTACTTTACTAGTGTGTGAGATGTGTGCAATTGTGCAGTAGTTTGAGCATTCTTTTGCATTGTCTTTCTTTGGAATTGGAATGAAAACTGACCTTTTGCAGTCCTGTGGCCACTGCTGAGTTTTCCAAATTTGCTGGCATATTGAGATCTTCACCGACATAGAAAAAACATATTTATAATTACATTTGCATGCATAGAGTAAGTTCTTTTTTTCCTCTTACGTAGCTTACACTGGGTATCACCCCAGAGGAAAAATCATGCAAAGCATATGATTGATTGGGTTTGTCAGCATGCCCTCTGAAAAGCATGGTCAAATTCATAGTGCCACAAGCAATATGCAAGGGTTTTCTCGGTCAGTTTTGAATTTAGAAATACTTTCTAAAGTTTTGTTACTGACTTAACAAATTGATGTTCTTCTTGGTTCTAATATTTTTAAAATTTGCAGTTCTGTTATGGTGACCTTGCAGAAAGTATTCTCTTAAGGCCTAGGGACCAGTGTCCCATCTTGCCAAGAGATGGCGCTGTGACTCTGTGCTTAGGCTTCCTGAGACAGCCTAAGCAGCCTGTTAGCGGTGGGGTGTATGTGTATGTGTGTGTACCAGGAGAGGGGATGTCAAGAAATCCTCTGGTTTTCCCCTCACCGGAACCCCAGTTTCACACCTGAGGTCCGATAGACCTGGTTTTGGTGAGGAGGTGACACCCCCCCTGCTGAATCTGCTTTGCCCCCATCAGCAGTGTATCTACCACCTTCTCAAACTCAACAGAACCCAAGTTCCACTGCAGGCCAGACATAGACCTGTTCAGGCACTAAGTCCTGTCTGACTCTTTGCCACCGCCATGGCCTTCAGCACGCCAGGTCTCCCTGTCCTACACCATCTCCCAGAGTTAGCTCAGACTCCTGTCCATTGAGTCAGTGATGCCATCCAACCATCTCATCCTCTGTGGCCTCCTTCTCCTCCTGCTTTCAATCTTTCCCAGCATGAGAATCTTTTCCAGTGAGTCAGCTCTTCGCAACAGGTGGCCAAAGTATTGGAGCTTCAGCATTAGCATCAGTCCTTCCAATGAATATTCAGGGTTAATTTCCTTTAGGACTGACTGGTGTGACCTCCTTGCAATCCAAGAGACTCTCAAGAGTCTTCTTCAGCACCATACTTTGAAAGCTTCAATTCTTTGGCGCTCAGCCTTCTTTATTGTCCAGCTCTCACATCCGTACTGGAAAAACCATAACTTTGACTACATGGACCTTTTGTAGGCAAAGTGATGTCTCTTCTTTTTAATATGCTGTCTAGGAGCAAGCATCTTCTTTTTTTAGTGTCTTCTAATTTTATGGCTGAAGTCACCATCCACAGTGATTTTGGAGCCCAAGAAATAAAGTCTGTCACTGTTTCCATTTTTTCCCCCATCTACTTGCCATGAAGTGATGGGACTGGAGACATAGATCACACCTTCTCAAAAACTCACAAGCAAGTGGAGGACAAAATCAACTTGAAATGCTGTACTTCCTATAAAACAGCTTCCAAGTGCACTGAGGGATTGGGAATTGGAAAGATTGTCTCCAACTACAGGGTGGGATCTAGGCGGACGTGGGGGCTGAGCTGGATCAGCTGGGACAAGAGGCAGGTGAGCAGAGCATGGAGGGGAGGAGGTGAGGCCCAGAGGCGGGGGCCTGACCAAGAACCACTGTGAGTCTGGAGCACTGGTGGAAACTAACAGGCAGATGAGGTTGGGGAGACCCCAAGAGAGCCCAACTGTAGTGTGGCCTGAATGCCACGCCAAGAAGCATGGACTTGGTTTTGTAAGAGGTATGCTCATGGAAGTGTCACAGCAATAAAATGGTCCGGGTTTATCCTTGTGCTCTGGCAAAATAGCCTGAGATCTAACTGATTCATTGGTTTTCCTAAGCGTGTTCTGTGGATACATCAAGGGCTATATCCCGCCAGGCTCCTCTGTCCCTGGGATTTCCCAAGCAAGAATACTGGAGTGGATTGCCATTTCCTTCTTCACCGGATCTTCCTGACCCAGGGATCCAACCAGTGTCTCCTGAACTGGCAGGCAGGTTCTTTATCACTGAGCCACCTTGGTTCTGGGAAAGCGTGATGCTTTTTTCCCCTCCTGCCTCTGTGACCTGCCTCAGTCTCCTTTGCAGCCTCTTCCCCTTCATCCAGCCATAAAACACGACTTCACGAAGGCTGCTCTCACTCCGCACTCTCCTCTGGGCTCAGCTTAATTACACCCTGCCTCAGGATGACTCAGGCCTCCCCTCTGAGCTCCAGACCCATATATCCAATTGCCTCTTTGACAGTTTCTTCTGAATGTTTTCAAAACATCTTTAATTCATGTCTCAAACTCTCCCACTCAAGTTCGCCAAAAGCTGGTCCTCTTCCGGCATTCATCGCCTGGGTGGACATCCCACCATTCATTCTGTTGTGGGGCCAGTTAAAAATCTCAGAGGCACCACCCTTGCCCCCTCCCTCTTCCTCATCCCATTTCCAGCCTCTCCCCAAGTCCATTGACTCTACTTCCTCCACAGCAGTCAGCACTGTCGGCTTCTTTCCTCACCTCCGCGTGGTCCACGCAGGTGGAAGCTGCAAAGGCTTTCCTGGACCACTTAGGGCCACCGTGGAATCTCCTAACTGATCTTCTTGCATGCACTTTCGCTCCTCTCCAACCCCCTGTTTTCAAAATGGAGAGCTGATAGTGTTACCCACTGTCCCAGTGAAATCTCCACCGCTTCCCACTGCTTACAAAATTTTTATTAAGATGATACAGAAAAGAGTATAGAACCAATGTACAAATGAAACACTCTTGAAACTGCCATGAAAGGAGGCAGAACTTGGCTACCATCCCACTCCACGTGCCACCTTCCCTTCCCCCCAGAGAAACTACTAACCTGACTTTTACGGTAAGCATCCGCAGATGCTTCTTTCTCATCCAAGCATGCATCCCGAAATGTTAGAGTTCCCAAAATATTTTGCTGGTTTTTAAAATTTTATCTGTTAGTTCTCTTTTAATCTAGCAGTCCCCCCCTATCTTTTATGCTCCCTTCTTTAAATGTATTTAAAAGAATTCCCATTGCTTTTAAAGTAAGAAAAAAATTCCCTTCCATTCCTGTAAGGTTTTGCTTGGTCTGATCAGCCCCTGCTCCTGTCCCTCCAGCCTCTTTCTACTCTCTCTAACCAGGTTGCTTTCTACTCTCTTGTCAGCCTCAAGCCAACCTTGAGTGGATGCTCCCCACCCCCACCCTGGTGCCTTCTTCATATCCCTGCAGGGCTTTTACACAGCTGCTCCCCTGGCCAGAAGTGCTCTTCCCTCCCTTGTAGCTCCCAGTTAATTCTGACTTATTTTTGTATCTCACTTGGGGGATTCCCTCCTCTGAGAGGCCTTCTCCACCTTCCCTGACTTGATCAACCTTCCTGTCTGAGCCTCTCACAATGGTCTTTCTTCTCTGCAGCACAGGTCAGAGTTGTGATTTTTCCATTTGTTTGTGAGATGATATGATTAAAAACCGTCGGCTCCATGAAAGTGAGGATTACATTTGCTTTTGCTCACCATTGTCTTTCCACTATTTAGCTGGGTGCCTGGCACATCGATGGAGAAGGAAATGGCAACCCACTCCGGTATTCTTTCCTGCGAAATCCCATGGACAGAGGAGCCTGGTGGGCTACAGTCCATGGGGTCATAAAGAGTTGGACATGACTGAGCAACTAAATAACAACAACTGGCACATAGTGTGTGTTCTATAAAAAAATTGTGACTGTTGTCCAAGGAGAGACAGCCAGCAGACACCAGCACGGTCAGGAAGGAGTCTGGGTCTGGGTGGAGGAGATCTGATTCCCTGAGAGGTGAGGGCTGAAGCAGTGAGGATAGGCGGTGTGACCTGGGAAGGAGTGATAGTGTGAGAAGATGGGGACTTGTCTCCAGAACCCCAGAGGCCATGCCGGGGATCTTCTGCCTACCCCATGGCCTCTAATGCTGGAGCCAGGCCTGGANCCCTCCCACCCCACCAAGTTCTTTCTCCCTTTGACTGATGGAGTGATGCGAAGGCTGGAGCACGGATAGGGTTGAGAGATGTGGAAGATATAAGGCAGGTGGGTTCTACGGGGAACTAGGGCCTGGGGCGGGGGTTCCCTTGGACAAAGGCCCAGAGACAATCTCAGGGGAAACTTGACCTAGACTGGCTAAAGCTGGGAACTAGGCGTTTGAGTTCCCACTCTGGGCTGGAAAGGCACATTCTCATGACTTCAGGTGGGCTGGAAAAAGTTGGACTAGCATCTGGGATTCAGAAAGGAGAGGACAGCAGTTCCTCCTTTCGTCTGTCTTTTTCCTTCTCTCCGTCTCTCTAGAGGGCTGGCCTTTCCTCTCTCTCTCTTCTCCTGGGACCCAGAGACCCAGGACCCTGAGGAATTCTCAAAGCCCCATCACCACCCTAAAGGAATGAGAGTCAGGTCTCATTGCTGGGGAAGGAGGAAGGGAGGATGGTGGGGAGGGAGCGAGGGGAGAGAGAGGTAATTGGGAGGGGAAGGGTCACAGGCCCAAATTCCTGGGCTCCTGCAGCTTTAGTCGTTCTGAGAAACAAAGAAACAGAGAAAATGATTTAGAGACAGACACAAACAGAGACCAAATTATGGAGATGGGAAAGACGTGAAAAGACACACAGAAAGACAGTGAGAGAGAGAGAGAGAATCCGACAGAGGGCTCCGCTTTCCCCTGCAGCGAATCTGATGTTATCTATCCCCAGCTGCCTCTCTCCCCCTCCACAGTCCCCACTTCTGCCCCTCCTTCCTCTCCAACCCCACAGCCAGACAACCTTGTTTCTCCTTCCCCGCCTCTGTTTTGGACTGGCCTAGACCTAAGGTGGAGGGATGGGGGAAGAGGTGGAGGGGGCCTGGAGGACAGAGAGAAAGAGATCAGAGTGGCACTCCATCCATGCTACGGAGGTGGTGTGTGTGTGCACGTGTGTGTGCGTGATTTCCAGGAAAGCCAGCATGTGTCTCAGTCTGAGCCAGCCCACCTGTGTGGCCAGCCCTACCTGTGGATAAAAGTTACCCAGCATCATCTAGGAGAGGCGAGGTGTCCTGTGGTTTCTGTGGGGCTGTCTGGAAATCTATGCCCAGCTGTGGGTGTGTGTGAGTGTGTATGCATATGCATGCATCTTGATCTGTCTTTGTGTGCCTCTGTTTCCATCTCCTAATTTCCCAGCCCTTCTCTGTGGAGGGTCTTCCAAGGTGATAGTGATTGATGGCTTGAAGCCTCAGGAACATCTGAACTCATCTCTGTGAAGGTTTGAGGTCTTCAGGAGTGAAGTCATGGCTCTCGCTCTGCCCAGATGCCAGCCAACTCCTAGATGGGGGTGCAGAGAAGGCAGAAAGCAGTGGCCAGAGGCAAGGTTGCCCTTGGAACAGAGGCCTTGAGAATTGAGGCTTCAGGAGACCTGCCCATCACAGACTGCAGCCCACCTCTCCCTGCCCCAGTGCTTCCACAGGCACTAGTGGGCCAGCTGTTTCTGGAATGAGATTCTGGGGTGCTTGAGTTGGGGGAAGGATGAGGACTTGGGAAATCCAGGGGTGGCCAAATATTCTACAAGGTCTGGCCAGAGAGAGTACTGCAGGAGGGTGGGGCGTTCTGTGTGTGTTTGTAGGAAAGGTGGGGGGTGGGGGCAGAAAGGCCGCCTGCGGGGGAGAAGGCTTCTTGGCAAACGCCCCAGTTTCCTGAGCTGATCCCTGCCCCCTGCCACTGCTCCCAATTCTGTTGTTTCAATAACATCATTTTTATCCACCCCACAGAGAGACCATGTCTTAGGAGGGGGAGGTGAGGGGCAGGGCTAGGGCATGAGGGGGTGGTAGTGGAGAGAGGCTGGGGTCTGGAGGGAGCAGGGACCAGATTTGGGGCGCTCCCTCCTCAGGCAGAAGCAGGGCGGTCCCAGAGCCCTGGTCCCCTGATGACAAAGACAAATACATTAAAATTCTTGCCTCGGAGAAGAATGCAGGATCAGGAGAGTATTTCATAATCTGCAATAACAGTAGCAGGGTGGGGGTGGGGGGGCAGAGGGTTCGGAACCCAGGCAATAGTTCCCAGGGGATTGGTCATTGGCCACCTGCAGCCTCTAGGGATCCCCCCCCCAAGCCAGAGCCCTCCAGCCGCCTGTTCAGCACCATCTGGCCTGAGTGTGGGCCCAACCTCGGCTGCATTGTTGAGTGTGCAGGGTCCGGAGTTGGCACTGCCCTACAGAAACAGCAACTGGGTCCAAAATTAAGAGGTGCAGAGGCTGTGTCTGGCATCTGGTTGCTATTAAAGGCTAAAATGGGAGGGGTTGCACTTGGGCCACGCCCCCTACCTCTCTCAGCCGCTAGCCCCCATCTCTAGAGCACTCCAGCACCCTCACCAGAAGAACTCTCAGTGCCCAGGACAAGGGGTTAGACTGACTGAACCTGGACACCGCGGCCCTAGGGTGGGGGTCCCAGCAAACCCAGGGGCTTCCCTGTGTGCCTAGGCCAACGTTTCTCCATTTCTTTTCTCTTCTCCACTTGCTCATCCTTCCTTTCTCAAATCTGCCTCCTCCCCTGGGACCTGCATCTGTGGTCTTTTCTTACACCCCCCAGTCCATCCTGATCCACTTTTCCCTACACTCAGAATTGTGGCTTCTCTCTGCTCACAAGGATGTTTCTCTCTCTTATCTCTCTTGGCAGTGGCCCTACTCCCCAAGTTCAGGTGCTCTCCACTGCCGCCCCATACACACACTCCAGAAGACCGGGAGCTTCCTCTAGACGCCTGAAGTTTCTGCCACATGGGCTTGAGGTCCTCCATCGTTCTCTCCAGCCAGGAGCACCCGTACAACTTGATGGCTGCTCTGGATAGAGATGGAAGGGAGACTGGCCGTTGCCATGGAATGTCCTGCACCACCTGTCCCTCTGCACCCCCGGGGCACACGGGGCGGGAGCGGGGAGCAGGGACTACAGCTCCCTGCCAGCCCGCTTGGCGTGATGAATGGAGCTGTCCTTCCTCCCCACGGGGGCCTTTGATCTCCCCTCGTGGGGAGGGGGCCAGGGGCATCAAAGACATTTTTGTGGCATTAGAGAATCAGATAAAATGCCATCTCACCTGAAGCTGCCCTCCCACCCGCTCCGGCCCCGGCCAAGTTGGGGGAGCAGCGATGAGGCGGGGACCCTCGGACCCACGAGGCCCGGCTGCAGTGAGTCCTGACCCTTCGCTCTGCAACCTCCACTCTGTCGCTCGCTTGCACGTGCGAGCGCTTGATCGCAAGCCATAAAGAGGTTCCTCTCTCTTGCTCTCTAATCTGTCCTCCCGCACCTCCTCCCCTGAGTGCCGGTCTGATGAGGCGGGGGCTGGGGAGCAGAGTGGAGGCCCATCGCTTCCTCCAGTGTTCAAGAAAAGGCTGAAAACGGGGCCTTGCGCCGCGGAGGAGGGGTCTGGTCAGAGGTGACCCCCTCCGGAGTCTGCCCATCGGGCCATCGAGTTCGACACCCCTCCCCGGAGCACCCAGCGCCGGGGGCCGACTGCGTTTCCCGGCCCCCGCTCGAGCATCCCACTCCGCACCGCCCCCCAACCCAAACTCCCTCATTCCTGGGAAGTTTTCTCTCTTTACAGTCAACAAACCTGTCAAACGTCTCCCTTCCAGCCCGTCCCCCATTCCTTCGCTCCTCTTCCTTCCCCCCGCTTACCCTTCTCCACCCTGCTTCCCCACCCCTCCTTGCCCCCGACTCCGAGCGGTGGCGGGGGGCTCCCAGGCCTTGAGAGAGGCGAGGTGAGGGGGCGAGCCAGGCGGGTCCCCCAGCCACGAGCGTGTTCGGGCCCCGCCCTCCGCCGAGCTCCGCGCCCGCCGCCCCGGGGCGCTCGGCTCCCTCCCGAGAGTCCCGCCGCCTGACTGTCGCAACTGCCACCCCCACGGCCCCCCTGCCCCCCGC
>SJYX01009993.1:76774-95030 GCA_006410675.1 Oreotragus oreotragus | reverse complement strand
TCCCCCACCCCTGTGTAGCCCCCACCCACAGCCCCAGGGCTCAGGGCTCCCTCTGCTGGCTCTTGGGAGCTGAGGGTCAGACTAAGGAGTACCCAGAATGAGTGCGGGATCTGGCTGTGAGACCCTTTAGAGGAGCAGGCCTATGAAAGGTCTGTGATCCTCTTGGTCTCAAGAATCCACCCAGGAGCGCTGGCTGGAGAAGGGAGGCGGGGGGTGGGGGGATCTTGGAGGGTGCTCCTGGTCCATGGGTTAGACTGGCAGGGGAGGAGGAGATACTGGGATCCAGGCTAAGGAGAGTTGGAGCAAAGCACGTTCTCAGGGATTCACACACGCTGCCTGATTGCCCTGCACTGTGCAGGTCCAGGAGATGATTAAGGGTGTGAATGGAAAGTCACCCCTGGGAAGACACTTGCGGAAGCCCACTCTCTGGACAGGCTCTTTCCATCATGTAACCTGAGAAGTAGGCAGGTATTATTATTTATTTCCACTTTACAGTGGAGGACACTGAGGTTCAGAAGGTTAAGTTTCCTCATCCATTCAACAAAGCCTTGCAACAAAGGCCAACCTCCTCGGCTAGGGGCTTGCTAACATTGTGGAACCAGCAAAGGGCAGAGCCCAGATCCAAACCCAGGTCCGATGGATTCTTAAGGCCCTGAGCTGTGTTCTGCTAATGACATTATACTTCTCCCTGAGATCTTTGTCTAGAATGAGTTTATATCTAATTGGAAAGATAAGACAAGACGATGTGACAAAACAATTATGCCCCCGGCCAGGATGACAAACACCCCCGCCCCCACCATAAGTGACACCAGGAGTGAGGCAGGAGGGGGAGGTCAGTGAGGTCTGAGGCCAACCAGAGGCTCCTTAGAGCAGGTGGGATCTGAGGCAAGTTTGGAGAGATGCTGTGTGAGATTTGGATGACTTAGAAGTGAGGAGGGCGGCGGGATTGTCTCTGAGTCTGGAAACTTAGCGGTATGATCGGGGATGGATGCAGAGTCAGCCAACCCTGATCAGACTAAGGACCATGTGGAGGACAGTATGCAAGAGCCCCTGAGGTATCAGAAGCCCTCAGGGCGGGAGAGCTGTTTCCTCCAGTCCCTTTGGTTTTTAAAATATTCGCCTAAATTTCTTGCGATGGGGATTCCCCCATTGAGTGGCCAGGGTCAGTCCTCTATCTTGCTTGCCTGTACAATAAGGGTGAAATGGGTGGGATTGGACTAGAAAATTTTCCACCCTCTGAATCCAGGCATGGAAAGGTAAGTTAGGCCAGAAACCCAGGCCTCCAAGGCTTAGATTCAGATGCTGCCAATAGGAATGGGCTGCCCCCGGATGCCACCTCATTTGGCTACTTATTCCACCAACCGAGGTCCCTGGGAAGGAGATCTTGGCACAGGAGGCCAAGTCAGCTAGAATGGCCAAACCCAGGCTTGTTCCTTCTTGTCTATGTACTGATTTCTTTTAGGGCTAGCTTTGTTTTTTCTATGCCCAGGAGCGGCTATTTGTTTAGGATCTCAGATCCTACATATTATATATTTCCTACCACTACTGTGCTCCAACCACCAGCCCCAGCCCAATACACAGATGCTTCCAGACAGGCACCTCTTCCCTAGGCTGATCTCAGGCCAATGCAAACTCAAAGGCCCCCAAAGCAGAGTTCAGTCCCTAAGCAAGCAGAAAGGAAGGAAGGAAGGCAAAGGAAGAGGGGCGTTGGGGGAGATATTTTGTGATTCAGTTAAAGATGGTGTTAAAGTTAGAGAGGCTATTCGAGTCTGTCTTGCCAACTCCTTATCTTCCTGATGCCCAGAGAGGGAACTGACTTGCTCAGCATAGCTCAGCTCACCCAGAGTGGACAGGCCTGGTGTTTTGCCCAATGCTTCCCTGCCAGTCCCTTCTGGAGTTTCCTTTCCTGTGACTTGAAGATGGGAGTGAGGACAGGAGGGCAGGGAGCAAGCTGGTCCCTTGGGATTCTAGCTGCTACTATTGCCCATCCCTCCTCCTGACCGGCTTGTAAACAAGTCTAGTTCCCAGGCAGCCAGCCAGCCTGAGGAGCCAGACCCAGACCAGAAACTGACCCCAGGGCAGCCCCTCAACCCTGTACAGGGCCAGCCCCACCTCCTGGGGGGCTCTGCCTGTCGTGCTCCTCCTGATTCCTCTCCTATCTCAAGCTTCTGGGAAAAAGACAAGGTCAAGAGGTTCTTTCCCTTTCTCGCCTGTACACCCCACCCTCTCCTACTTCCCCAGAGCAGGAGGAGGGAGAGAAGCGGGATGGGACAGAGTAACCTTGGGAAGATAAGGCCAGTCAGCCTTGGGAAAGTAGGGAGTTAGCAGAGGGCAGGATTGGGGAGGGGAGACTGGGGAACTTGGAAGCTTGGGGGTGGAGTGGGGAAGACGAGTTTGCAGAGTCCCAGGCTCCCAGGTTGAGTTCTCAAGATGCAGGTGGCAGAAGAGGAGCTGGATGGCTGTGTAGAGGCCTGTTTCCCTGCCTCTAAATCCAGCTGGGGAGAAAATGTTTCTGGAAGCTAATTAGGAGTCATGAAGCCACATGTGGACAGGGTTCAAGTGAGGACCTTCTCCTTAGATGGCTCCTTCATTCACTCAAAAACATGCATTAGATGGTATTCATTGGAGAAGCATAGTAATTGTTCACAATATGAAAATTTTCATAATAAAAATTGGAGGGGAAATACAAATTAAGCAGCTAAAAATCTGCCATGGGAAATGAAAATAACAGTCCTAACTCTCAAGGTGCTCCATAGTCTTATTTACCAACCTTGTACAACCATACTGGAAGTTGCCCCCAATTATTTTTGTAATGAAATGGGATAAGTAGAAGGCGGATGAATAGATTGATAGAAATCAAGATAGATAGATAGATAGAGACTGATCAACTTGTACAGCCAGGGGTTTCCCTACCCTTGGCCCACTTGCCCCTGCCCCATCTATTACTTCTCTAGAGATGCGAAAGGGTTGGGGCTGGACCTTCCCAGGTACAGTGGGAATGCAGCGATGGCAAGTCCTAAGCATGGAGGCAGGCAGGTTTGGATTATGAGGAGAGAACTTTGGTTCCTGGACTACTGGGGTAGGAGTGATGACACTGACTGGACAGGGTGGTGATGGGGGTGGGGTGGAGTGTGGTAGGACACTTTACAGGATTGAGGACTGAGCTCAAGGATTGAGCTTACACATCTTCCTGCAATCATGTCTTCAGGCATCACTCCTTAGTGAGAGAAGTTCTACCTTAAGACCTAAATTCCTCCTGCTGCTATTTAAGCCCATTACATCTCATTGTTTTGGGCCCAGAACATGCCTGGGCAGCCCATACTTGCGGAGCAAATGGGGACAGTGGGGTGGATGTGCACTAAAGCTAAGCTGAAAAGTAGGCCACCTTGACCTTTGGCACATATCTACCAACATTTTCCTCCACATTTTCTTTCTCGTGGTGTCTCTTCTCCCCACCCAAAATCTTATTCCACCCCCTGCTAAAGGCTTTTGAGTGGTTTCAAATTACCCTCAGCCTAAATGCTCTACCTACTTATTCCTACCAGACAGAGATCTCAGCTAAGTGCTCAAATAAGAGCATTCCAATTAAAGTAGTCCCCTCCAGGTGTGAATACCCAGCCAAGTGAATCTTCAGGGGCATGATGTACAGCGACTAAAAGGAACGGCTAGCCTTGGATGAAACAAAGGCTGAGAATGGAGGGATTTCTGAAAGTGTGTGGAACTCCCAGTAAGGTCTTTACCCACCAAGCCAAGGAGTATCCCCTCCCCAATCAGTTATGTTATCTGCCCTGCGACCCCCGCCCCATGCACTGGTCTTGGCTTGCTGCCATCTTGCTCTGGAAAGGTCACAGACCCTGGAGCAGGAGAAGGGTCAGTGTCATCTACTTTACAACATGGCTTCAGACACTCAGTCCCCAGTGCCTTCCTCCTGCTCAGGGAAACAGGGAGATATCGGGATGGGGGTGGGGGTGGGGGTGGAATCTGACAGAAGGAGAAATCTGGGCTAGAGAGGGGGTGTGACTTTCTTCAAAGGCACCCTTCCCTGTCCGCTCTAACATACCATGGTTTGCTGTATTGTTGGGATTGCCCTGCCTTTCTCGCATCGGGGCTAATCAGCTAATACAAGACCAGCTTGTGGTCCACCAAGACCAGATCCTTTTCTGACACTGTCTACTCTTCTTTATATTTCTTTATGATATGTACCTTCTTTTGTTTGACAGCTTACTTTTGTTTTCCTAATTGCATTGTTATTTTTATTTTTGGCTGTGCTGGGTCTTCGTTACTGTGTGAGGGCTTTCTCTAGTTGCAGAGAGTGGGGGCTATTCTCTAGTTGCAGCGTGCCCAGCTTCTCATAGACGTGGCTTCTCTTGTTGCAGAGCAGAGGTTCTAGGGTATGAGAGCTTCAGTAGTTGCAGCACATGGGCTCAGTAATTGGTGCACACTGGCTTAGGTGCTCAGAGGCACGTGGGATCTTCCAGGACCAGAGACTGAACTAGTGTCCTCTGCATTGCAAGGCTGATTCTTAACCACCAGACCACGAGCGAAGCCCCATGATGGCTTGCTCGATCTTCCTTCCCTTAACGTCCTCTTCCTTTCCCTTTTGGGTTAGGCCTGGTGAATTTTAACCTTGGTCTACCTGGTGCCAGATGCCTTCACCTTGAGTCAAAATCCTGTAAGGATTTATTAATGAAGGTGTACCCAGAAGGATAATACTAACTCTTTGCTCTATAGCAATTTCAGTCTAGAATCTAGCTCAGAGGGGACACACACACACACACACGCACGCACACACGCACGGACTAGTAAGAGAACCAGGTGGGACAATCCCTGTCTCAATTGAGGGTGCTGGTGGAGCAAGAGGCGCGTCACAGCTCCGGGCTGTGAGCTGGGCGGGGCTGGTCTCCCGCGCCTTCCCCAAGCTTTTCGAGTTACAGCCATGGTCTGCTGTTCTTTACTCCCCAGGGCCGTGGGCAGCCCTTTGGTCATGGACCCTACCAGCATCTGCAGGAAGGCCCGGCGGCTCGCAGGGCGGCAGGCTGAGTTGTGCCAGGCCGAGCCAGAAGTGGTGGCCGAGCTAGCGCGGGGCGCCCGGCTGGGGGTTCGGGAATGCCAGTTCCAGTTCCGCTTCCGACGCTGGAACTGCTCCAGCCATAGCAAGGCCTTCGGGCGCATCCTGCAACAGGGTTAGTGTGGGGAGGACCCCAGAAGGGGGCTGTTGTCTCGCCGCTGGGGGAGTCAGAGGAGAGGGTGGGGGTGGGGGGAGGCCCACGAAGCCCCACTTCCTCCATCTGTCTCTTATACACATCTTAATCTGACGTTGGGAGGTGCTCCTAAATGTAAGTCCTCTCCTCCACACCTCAGGTTCTGGCCAGAATCCCCAAGGATGGAAGGGGGATCAATTTANGGGGGGGGGGGGGGGGGGGGGGGGGGGAGGCCCACGAAGCCCCACTTCCTCCATGGGTCAAAGGACACGGCCCCGATCACGTCTCCCAGCCCCACGCCACGCTGCCTCGCGCCCACCGCAGCGCCCCAGAACCCAGCCGGTGTCTTGCTGTCTGACCGCCCCTCCCCACCCCCGCAGACATCCGGGAGACTGCCTTCGTGTTCGCCATAACGGCGGCAGGCGCCAGCCATGCGGTCACGCAGGCCTGCTCCATGGGCGAGCTGCTGCAGTGCGGCTGCCAGGCGCCCCGGGGCCGGGCCCCGCCCCGGCCCCCCGGCCTGCCAGGCACCCCAGGGCCCCCCGGCCCCGCGGGGTCCCCCGACGGCAGCGCCGCCTGGGAGTGGGGGGGCTGCGGCGACGACGTGGACTTCGGGGACGAGAAGTCGAGGCTCTTCATGGACGCGCAGCACAAACGGGGACGTGGAGACATCCGTATGTTGGTGCAACTTCATAACAACGAGGCGGGCCGGCTGGTGAGTGGGGACAGGCGCGTATAAGGGCGTGCGCGTGTGTGTGGAAATGTGGGAGTGTGGGTGAGTTTGAAAGGATGTGGAGACTGTGGTATATAAGGAGGACAGAGTTTGTGGAAGGGGTGAGTGGGGTACACAGTGCAGGAGTTTGTTAATGTGTGGGAGGCCGCTCGGGAAGATTGGCTGGGGGTGTGGTTGGGCCAGTTGGAGGCAAGGTGGCTGGCCTAGAAGAGGGAGTCACTTGGGGGCCTGGGAGGGCTAGGGCCTGATGGCCCAGTGGGCAGGGTAGGGAAGGGACATCCAAGGAAGAGGACCCAGGGCCTTTAGGGACCTCAGGTAGGGAGGACATACTTCTGAGACAGGACAAGTAGGGCAAAGCTTGGGTGGCTAGGGGCTGCCAGGGCAGGGGCTTGGGAGGGAGACCAAGGCCAAGGATGACAGAAAGGACAGAAGCCCAGTAAAGGTATGGGGTCTGGAGGTTGGGGAGCTGGGAGAAATGAGGGAGGCTGCAGGGACAATGGTCTTGGAAAGGAGTGAAGGACAAGGAGTGGATCCTGATGGTAGGAGGGGTCAGGCAGAGGCCAGGAAAGCTGTGACAGTCTAGACACTTGTCAACTGGCTGCCTGGCAACCCCAGACCAGTCCCTGCCCAGAGCCCTGGCAGCCTCTCCCCTTTCCTCTATGATGAGGAAGGCCTCAGGAGCTCCTGTTTAGGGACAAGAAGCAGTATGAGTCAGATGTTCCTGGGGGGTGTGGAGGGGAAAGAGAAGGGGCCTAGGAGGGGGCCCATAGACTTCAAGACTGTAGATAAGGTTGGCCCCTGGACTCTGAGCTTCCGGAAATGATCTTCCTGGGGCATCTGACCCCATAAATCTCTACCAGGCTTGTGAGTTTTTCATTCCAGCTTCAGACATAAATGGTAAATAAAGGGCAGGACTCCTGGGTTTCAGTTGTCAGTAGGGCATTCATAGGGGCCCTCCTGCGCCCTATGCCTCAGTTCTAGCGTGTGCCAGGCAACCCTCACATCCTATATCTTGTAGGGTTCTGGCCTGAGGCATTGGGCAGGGGTGGGAAGAGGGGACTCGGAGAGGAATGTCCAGACAGGCCCACATACCTGTTGGAGAGGGTTGGGGAGGGGTGGCAGAGACAGAGCCCAGGCAGCCTGCTCTGCCTGGGGCCCTGAGAGCAGGAATGAGAAGGCTGGCTGGCAAGAGGAATCCGTGCGACAGCTGCCACCTTTACCCCCTCCCTCCAGGGAGAATCTCACCCTTGCTGTCCATTCCGCTTTCTCCCCGATTCCTTGGCTTTGGATCCTGGAATCTATACACTGCATACTGTCCCCCACTCCCCATTGCATCATTCTTCCTCCTCCTCCTCTCCCGGGTGTCGGCCCGTGATTTCCTTCTTCCCATTTTGCGCGCTCTCGCTTTTTTATGGTTTTTGGTTTGTTGTTGTTTTTTTTTTTTTGGTCTGCTCTTTGCTGTCTTCCATTCACCACTCTCCCTTATTTTCTGTCGGTCCTCTGGGCCTTTCTGCGCCCCACCTCCCGGATCTATTCCCATCCGCCTGCTCTTATGCTCCCCGCAGGCCGTGCGGAGCCACACGCGGACCGAATGCAAGTGCCACGGCCTGTCCGGCTCGTGCGCGCTTCGCACCTGCTGGCAGAAGCTGCCCCCGTTCCGCGAGGTGGGCGCGCGGCTGCTCGAGAGGTTCCACGGCGCCTCGCGTGTCATGGGCACCAACGATGGCAAGGCTCTGCTGCCCGCCGTCCGCACTCTCAAGCCGCCGGGCCGCGCTGACCTGCTCTATGCCGCCGACTCGCCCGACTTCTGCGCCCCCAACCGGCGCACGGGTTCGCCAGGCACCCGCGGCCGCGCCTGCAACAGCAGCGCCCCAGACCTCAGCGGCTGCGACCTGCTGTGCTGCGGCCGCGGGCACCGTCAGGAGAGCGTGCTTCTCGAGGAGAACTGCCTGTGCCGCTTCCACTGGTGCTGCGTGGTGCAGTGCCACCGCTGCCGCGTGCGCAAGGAGCTCAGCCTTTGCCTTTGACCCGCCGCGGCACCCGGAACTGCGCGCGGAGCCGCCTCTTGGCACCTGCGGGACCTCTGGCCGCCAGCAGAGGGCGCTGCCTCGGCCCGGCTTCCCCCTGAGAAAGTCCATCTTCCAGGCCTCGGGAAACTGCGAGGCGGTGGGGCTTGAGACTTATGCCGGTTCATCAAGGCCCAGGGCACTGAAGGAGCCACCCGACAGGGGCTCCCGGGGACTTCATGAGGAGACCATATAGAGCCTCTCTCTCCTCGGCCCCCAGATGGAAACCAAAGAGCCAGTTTCTAGGCCTCTGGATGTGGGGCTCCTCAGAACTACTGGCCATAGGGTGGGTGGGTGAGTTTTGTATCAATAAAGATATTTAAACCAGTAGGATATATCAATAAAGATATTTAAACCTAGGCCCAGAGTTTGGGAGGGGGGCGCTGCCGTGGGGAGAGGCTCTGAAAGGAGTGAGTAAAGGGAGATGGTTTTGATAGAACGGGCCTCTCAGGGGTCATCCCTGGGTCCCCATCTGTCTTCCAGAACTGGGCTCTCCTGGTGGTGAAGAGTGCCAGATCCCGCCCTTGGCATTATTCTTGTTCACTCTGGTATACATCTAGGGTCTGTATCTGCAAGCTGGGGGAGAACTGGGATCCCCTTTAATGAGCAGACTGAGGGGATCTAGGGAAAGAGGACCAGAAGCCTCTGGTGGTGTGCTGAGTCTCAGCTCAGCCCTTGTCCTAATTCGGGGTGGGGGGAGTTTATTTGTTTTTCTGCTTCTGGGAGATTTGAGGGTAGACTTATAAGGGCACCCATACTCAAAAGTTAACTTTATAAATGGTAGAATGTGATGAAAATGTCCTTAGTAACATCAGATCTTGTTGTCATCAAAACTAACTTCACCCTCACTAACACTGAAAAAACTTAGAATGGCATTTCCAATCAAACTTAGAGGGAGGTGAAGCAAAGCTGTCCCAAGGTTTCTCTTGGTATCCAACCACATTTCTGCCTTTCTGCTTCCTCTTGGAAAGCTAATGGTGAGGGTAGAGGGACAGAGGAAGGTTTGGGGTTCTGGGTTTTCCAGAACTGAGGGTAAGGCCCCCATCTTTCTCCAGAGAGAATGGAAGAGGACATAGCCAAATGGCTGGGATTCGGAGCCCCCAGTGTCCCCACAGTCCAAAAACTGCAGTGGAGAATGACTCTCCCATCAAGGTATGCAGAGCAAAGCATGAACATTAGATTCAGGCACTCGGTTGGAAACCAGTGCTGTTGCTTAGAAGTTTACGATATAGGCCATCTTAGTCCCAGTGTCTTTACCTATGCAATAGGAATATCATTGTTTCAGTTATCCATTGCTGTATAACAAACAATCCCAAAGTAATTATTCCTCATGATCCTTTAGACCAGGAATTTGTCAGGACTCAGCTGGGTGGTTCTGGTCTTTGTGACAGAGCTATTGGTTGTACTCATCCACTTGGCTGATTCTGCTGGTGGCTCTCCTGGGATGGACAGTCCAAAAGGCTTCACTTGTGTATATCCAGTGTCCCAGAGTTTCTCCAGTAGCCTCCTTCTCTCCATGCGACTAGCTTTGGCTTCCTTACAGCATGGTGGCCACAGCATAAAGCTGGATTTCAAATTATATTGTGCCAAACTTGAAGGCAGAAACTGCAGTGTCTTCCTAGGGTCCAGCCTTGGAAGGTACCCAGCATCACTGTCATTCCCTTTTGGTTGACACAAGTCACAGAACCAGCCAAAATTCAAGGGGAGAGAAAACAGACTCCACTTCTCAATGTGCTGAGTGTGTGCTAAGTCACTTGGGTCATGTCCGGTTCTTTGCGACCCTATGGACTGTAGCCTGCCAGGTTCCTCTGTCTGTGGGATTTTCAGTAGGACAAGGGCAACTTATTACACCCATCATAATCTATCCACATCCTCATATAATTTTAGGGAGGATTCTTTGAGATATGCAAAGCACTTAGCATTTGATGCAATATTTTATGTCAAGTTTGTATTTAATAAATGGTAGTTACTGTGAGAAAGGAGATAGAGAGCTGATGCTTTGCAGGCATTGGGCAGGACTTGACTGCAAATGAACATACCCAATTCAAACTAACTTAGGCCAGAGGGAATTAATTAGTGGATCTCATACTTGGAAATGGTTGGATGGCATCACTGATTCAATGGACATGAACTTGGGCAAATTCCAGGAGATAGAGGGACAGGGAGGCCTGAGGGCTGCAATCCATGGGGTCGCAAAGAGTTGGACATGACTTAGCGACTGAACAAAAATACCTGGGAAGTCCAGGTAAGTCTGAATTTAGACACTGCTGAGCTCAGGGGCCCAAATGATTGACGTCACCTCTCTCTCTCTCTCACCCTGACTCCCAGGTCTATTGTTTCTACTTGTCTCTGTCTCTCTTTTCATATTGTCCTTATTTTCTCCTGCTGCAGAAAGACTTCCTCTATATGGCAGCCTTATGTCTACATTCACTGACCCAAAAAAGATCAGAAAAGAATGGAATTCCCAGCAGAAGTCCTAAGGAAGCTGGGATCAGGTCAACTTGACCCACTTGCCTATACTTGAACTAATAACAGTGCCGGGTGGGGTGTGTGTGTGGGAGACTTCCCCGGCGGTCTTGTGGTTAAGACTCCATGCTCCCAATGCAAGGGGCATGGGTCCAGTCAGTGGGAACTAAGATTCCACATGCTGCGTAGTGCAGGAAAAAAACAAACTAGTGTCCAGGGAAATGTACCACCACGACTGGCATTGGTAGCCCCCCTAGAACCACAGGGAATTGGGGCACAGCGAGGAGAGATTTCTCCAAGTGAAAGAGAGGGAAGGCGAACTCATCCTGGGCATGACAGACCCTTTACATGGCTTCCAGGGCATCAGCCCTCCCCTGACAATACCTCCTACACACACCTGTGTGACCTCACCTGGTTCAGCCCTCAAAGATCACATCGGCATCCCTGAGTGAAGCCTGTATGGAGAGGAAGTATTAGGCTGCAGTGAGAAGGAAAAGACACTTGGGTTTTCTTTTCTTTTTCAATCTTCTTCCTCCTGGCTCCCTCAAGTCAAATACCTGAGCATCAGGGAAGTATTATGGAGAATTCAGACTCAGAATCTCTTGAACTTACCAAGGCGGGAGAATGGAGCCAGCATTGTGAACCCATGGAAGAAAAATGAAGCACTGTACAGGTTAGGGTTTTTTATCACATTTCTGCCTTATCCAGGCTAAGCATCAAAGAATTGATGCTTTTGAACAGCGGTGCTGGAGAGGACTCTTGACAGTCATTTGGCCTGCAAGGAGATCAAACCAATTAATTCTAAAGGAAATCAACTCTGATTATTCATTGGAAGGACTGCTGCTGAAGCTGAAGCTCCAATACTTTGGCACCTGATGTGAAAAGCCCGCTCATTGGAAAAGACTCTGATGCTGGGAAAGACTGAAGGCAGGAGGAGAAGGGGACGACAAGATGGTTGGGTGGCATCACTGACTCAATGGACATGAGTTTGAGAAAGCTCCAGGAGACGCTGAAGGACAGGGAAGCCTGGTGTGCTGCAGTGCATGGGGTCTCATAGAGTCAGAACAGACTGAGAGACGGAACAACTGCCTCCCCCCAACCAGAGTTCCCTGGCTGGGTGCAACACTTACTATTAAAAAAAAAAAGTCTCTCCTGCACTTTTCTCAGAGGCCACCAGAGGGTGCACAGAGCCCAGCTTCCCTGTTAACACGGCCCACAGATAGGACCTGCAGGACATCTGGGGAACTCAGTTGTCAGTAAGAGAGGGTAGGATGGAAAGGAAGTAAGGAGACCCACGGACAGCTAGGTCAAGCTGCTAGGGATCCAGACTGTCTGAGACCTCTAGGCTGACCCAGATGTAGGGCTGGGATGCCTGCCTCTGTCTCTACTGCCGGGTTCTGGTGGAACAACTGCCTCCCCCCAACCAGAGTTCCCTGGCTGGGTGCAACACTTACTATTAAAAAAAAAAAGTCTCTCCTGCACTTTTCTCAGAGGCCACCAGAGGGTGCACAGAGCCCAGCTTCCCTGTTAACACGGCCCACAGATAGGACCTGCAGGACATCTGGGGAACTCAGTTGTCAGTAAGAGAGGGTAGGATGGAAAGGAAGTAAGGAGACCCACGGACAGCTAGGTCAAGCTGCTAGGGATCCAGACTGTCTGAGACCTCTAGGCTGACCCAGATGTAGGGCTGGGATGCCTGCCTCTGTCTCTACTGCCGGGTTCTGGTGCGGGGTGGTGGCGGGGGAGTGGGGGCAGTGATATGGGGTATGGGATGCTGGATTTCCTCTTCTGTGATGCTAGGGAGGACAACTGAGGCAGTGGCAGAAAAAAAGGAATTCAGTGGACGTAGCCTGAGAACATTTGGGGGGGGGTGCGTAAAAAGGCCTAGTTTGCCAGCTCGAGCTGGGCCAAGTCAGTTCCCCTCTCTGAGCCTCAGTCTCCCCATTATGAAGTGAGGCTACCTGGTAGCACATGGTAACAGTGCTTGCATCTTTGAACGGGCACTCGTGTGTTGGCGTCCCTCTTCTGTGACCCTAGAGAGTGGGAACTACAGCAAGAGTCTGGGAGCTGCCTTCTATGAAAGGTGAGAGTGGTGGCCTGGGAGGCACCATTTTGACCATTATCCTGATCCTCTTTAAGCTCGGAGGTGGCTCTTCATCATTGCCCTGAGGACTGGGAGGCGGGGTAGAAGCAGAACTCAGAAATGCCCCAACACCGTGACCACCCCACCTCCCCCGTCTTGCTCACCCAGCTGCCCAGCCTCAGGCACAGTCTGAGCCACTGAGGTCCCCCGCTAGCTGAGTGGTGGGGGACATGTGGAACTGGGGAGATGGGGGGAGAGCACAGAGGCGCTCCAGATGTGTGCGTGACCACATCAGGGAACGCCGGAACAAACAGGCAGAAGGGCGGGGAGGCCGGGAGGAAGGCCCAGGACTCAGGAAGCTCTTCCCCTCCCCTTCCGGACCTAGCACACAGGGGTCTGGGAGACTGGAGCTGCTGGCTCTGCCCCCTTCCTTACCTTCCTGAGGGGGCCATGGTCCCTGAGGCCTGGACAAGAGGACAAGAGCTACCTTGTCACTCTGGGGCTCCTGGCCCCCCTTCTTCCCAAAGCTAACCTTCTCCAGCAGAGCATCAGGACTGAGCTGGGACTGGGCTCAGCCGGGGTGGTGGGGGTCCCACCTGTTCTCACCCTGGTGCCTCCCTGGCCCTCCCTTCCCTGCAACCTCCGATGGAGCCGCCACAGCTGGAACCATTCTCCGGTGGCGCTGCCTTTCATCCCTGGTCTCCCCCACCCCCAGTGGCCCCTGTAATTGTGGTCTCAGGCAGCGGCTGTGGGGGCTGGGGCTAGGCTGAGGGCCAGAGCCCAGGGCAGGGCCAGGGCGGGGCTTGGGGGCTGCTGATAGGGGCTTGCCCATGGCATGGGTCTTGGGTTGGGGCTCCAGCAGCAGACGCCCTTTCAGGGTTTCATCTTCACATATGCCAAGGCCATGGGCCCACATAAGCCTTCACTTCCTGGGGCTAGGGAGAAGCACCCCAGACGGGGCACTCCTGGGCCCTCATGACAGCAGGCTAGTGCCATGCTTGAGTGCCAGCAAGGCTTGGGCATTGTTTGCTTCCTGGAGTTTTCAAAGAAAGGGTCTTCTTCCTCTCTCTTACATTTCTGTATTTCATGAATAGTGGAGGGTAGAGGAGCAAAGAGATCAGTCTTCATCTGATGAAGGCCAAAGGGGAAAAAAAAAATCAGCCACCAAACCAGGTCAGTGGCATTTCCCAAATGTGGTCCCCTTGAAAAGCACTTGAGACATTGGTTAGAACTGCAGACCCCCAGGTCTTCCCTCTGGAAAGGCTGATTCAGCTTCACAGAGCCCAGAATTGGAATTTCCCACAACGGCCTACCCCAGGGGAAACGTACAATGCATCAAGCGTGGGACACGCTGGTGTGAGCGCTAGATGCGAAGTAAGGAGGTCGGCAGCCTGGATTATGAACCCATTGCTCGAGCCTTTCTGGGCCTCAGTTTCCCCAGCAGCAAATGGGAGTATGGCTCCCCAGTCTGGCTTGTCCCTGCTGGTGCCCTCTCCCACTCTGGGCTCATGCCTCCTTGCTGGGTTGAGACTGGTTCTGCCCTGCCCCTCCCCATACCCTTCCCAAACTTTAGACCCAAGCTGTCGCTCTTCCTGCAGCCTGGTAGGGGAGAGTGGGGAGGGCAGGGGGCGGCTGGGGTCAAACCCAGCTCTGGCTGACGCAGACTGCTCCCTGCCCCCGGCTGTTTCCCTGATGTCCAGCCAGACTGCTCCCCCCACTGCCCCACCCCCACCCCCAGCAGCCTCAAGCCCTTAATTCCTGACAGCTGCGGTGGCTCCCGGCAGAGATGGGGGAGAGGAGGAGGGAGATGCCGTCAGCCTGCTGTTGCTCAGGCTGCCACCACCACCTGACAGTCTGGGGACAGGGAAGGCCCACCCCACCCCTCTCGTTCGATTCCCCAGGGGGGCCTATTCCAGGAATGGGCCCCTTTTTGTCTCTGAGCCCAGAGGCTCTGGTCGTTTATCCTTAAGCCAGGAGGGGCTCTCTTCAGAGTGGAGGGCAGTGAGGTTGGGAGGGATGCATATGTATAGAGTGAGAGGCTTGTGCCCATTTTACAGAGGGGGATGTCAAGACCACAGTGGAAATAGGTTTTGCTATCAGGGTGCAGGTTAGAGCCAGAAACAGAAGCTGGAGCCTCTGTCCCCGACTCTCTGGCTTTCGGGTCCTTACTGTGTCTGGTACACTCATCGTGCTAGGTGAACTTAGTGTTCAGCTGGGATGTGAGGACAGAAAAGAATCCCAGAGAGGCGTGGCCCTGAGCCAGGAAGCTGGTGTTCAGGACCTCCCAGAGGACCAAGAGGCAGGGCCAAGGTGAGACCCTGGATATCTACAGGCTGGGCATGGGGAAGGAGGACTCACTGTTGGGACTGCTGCTGCTATGCTCAAGTGGGCTTTGATCCAGCTCTTGCACTAACTTGCTGGGTGACCTTGAGGAGGTCATGACCCTCTCTGAGCCTCAGTATTTTCTTATGAAATAAATGGGGATAAAATAAGATAACCTCAAAGTACACTTTTAGAGTTAAAAGTCTCTCTAATCCCTCCTCTTAGGGTATGCCACTCCTGGATGCTCTGCTCCCTGACAAACATTCACTGGAGTCCCAGGACTTTTACCTTCACTGGCTCATTGATGAGATGAGGTGGGTCTCATTAACCTCATTTCACTGAGCCACAGGGTGGTTTGGTGTCCAGGAGGCACCTGTTGAAGGTCACACGCCAACAAGAGCGAGATGGTTGGTGGGAGGGCTGCTAACCTCCTCTGCTGGACCCCACACCTGCCTCAGCAGCCAAGCCTGGGAAGTCCCTCCTGAGGTGGGGGAGGCAAGCAGAGGGCCAGCCCCTGCAGGTGTGTATATGCGGTGGGTTTCCCCGAACCCCTGTGCCAGGAGGTGCCCGGTGCTCCCGCCCGCCCGCCGCCCCCCCCCCGAGGGCGGTGCCCGGGGGCGCTGCCCCATGGAGCAGGGAGGCGGGCACCGTCTGCTCCGGGAGCCGTGACCCGAGTCGGAGCTGTGTGTCGCAGCCGCCCCGACCCCCCGCGGATCATGCGCCGTCGCCCCTGGCTCGCCGGTCCCACCGGGCTGTGAGCCCCCAACTCCCGGCCCATCACGGCCTGCGCGCGATGGGCAGCACTCACCCTTGCCCCTGGCTGCGGCTCCGACCTCGGCCCCAGCCGCGGCCCGCGCTCTGCGCTCTCCTCTTCTTCCTACTGCTGCTGGCTGCCTCCGTGCCCAGGTGAGCCCTCACCTTATGCCCCGCCCTCCTGGAGAGCTGGGACCCCCAGCCACAGGGGCCTCTGCGCGCCTGCTGGGGCAGGGGACCCTGAAAGGAGGGAGGGACGGTGTCGCAGTAAAGTGTTTGTGACCAATGAAAAGAGTACTCTCACAGGAGGGGGTTGAACTGGTGACAGACTAAGGGCAGGCCAGGGAGACAGGGCAGTGCCCGGAAGAGTGATGGCTACTAGAGGGGGAAGTGTGTGTTTAGTGGGTAGCAAGTGCCAACCTGGAGTCCCTGCTATTCTGGGGGTACACACCTCACCCCAGGAGTAAGCTCAAATTGCCAAGCTTTACCTTGGAGATTGCCCCTAGGCAGAGGCAGGGGTTGGGAGCCCAAAGGGAGTCGCCCAGGTGGGGTCAATGAGAGACGGCAGCTAGAAGGGTTCTTAGGGTGTGTGTGTGTGTCTTTCTGTCTGTGGTCAAGTGAGCCCAGCAAGCTGATTTGTAAACAGCAGTCTGTGTGTGCACATGTGTGGTTATGAAGGCTCATGGATCAATGTATGTTCAGATGAACATGTGTGTGAACTTGTGAGTGTCCATGTGTATGTATATAACTATGTCTGATGAAGTGTGCATGTGGGTAAGTGTTCCTGCATCTATGTGTCCACTTCAATGTGTGCAGAAGTGTGTCTGCATGAATGTGACTGTCTGAAGCATGCCGTTGGGAGTGGTCTCTGGGAGAACTGCGCTTGAGAGAATCAGTGCCTGGGGATGTACTTATGAAATAGTCTGTGCGCAGGCATACCGGATGTGTGTCCATTTGCACATGTTAATTGGTGTGGGTGTGCAGCCCGGTGGGCTGTCTTGGAGAGGAGGATGGTGAGAAGGTAGAGAAAAAGAGAGTGCTTTGGGGGTACGCTGATGGGCTCAACCCTCGAAAGCAGGGGTTGGAACAGAGCCTTTGGGACAGAGTGTGTATAGTTAGATGGGGCCCTCCTAGCCCCCAAAACGCTCACCCACCCCAACCCCACCTGCCTGCAGGTCTGCACCCAACGATATCCTGGGCCTCCGCCTCCCCCAAGAGCCCGTGCTCAACGCCAACACGGTGTGCCTGACATTGCCAGGCCTGAGCAAGCGGCAGATGGAGGTGTGCGTGCGCCACCCTGACGTGGCTGCTTCAGCCATCCAGGGCATCCAGATTGCCATCCATGAGTGCCAGCACCAGTTCCGGGATCAGCGCTGGAATTGCTCTAGTCTCGAGACTCGAAACAAGATCCCTTATGAGAGTCCTATCTTCAGCAGAGGTAGCTGCCCCTCACCCCTCACCCTTGCCCTGCCCACCCCATTCAGCACCCTCACTCCAGAGCTGATCTGCCAGCTATCAAGCTGGCAAGCTCCCCAGGTGCTCATCTCTTGGCCCGTGTTGCTCTCCTCCTGCCTTTTTCTGCTCTGGGCAAGTCCATGGTGGGGGGAAGTGGGCAGTCAGACAAACGGGGCAGATGTGGCTCCAGGCTGGGCTGTGTGGGATGCAGGTGGCAGGTTTCATGCCTGAGAACTGAACTCCCGGGTTATCCTGCCCAGAGACTGACTCTGCATAACTCAGGCCCAGGAAATACCCATATCTGTCACCTGCCTCAATTTACCCTGTACCCAACTAGTAAATAGCATTTAGGATGGAGGGCCTGTGATGAAGTACCCAGAATCCACACGAAGAGGGGTCAGGGACCTTTGCCCAACAGTGTAGGTGAGGGAAGCCTAAGCAGGTAAAGCTACACTTTTGCAGAAGCCTTTCCCAGCGGGGAACACCACCAGCCTCTGCGTCGTGCTTGCTGCCCTGCAAACCCTCTCTGAATCAGAGGCACTGGGTGTGTGCCTGTCTTCTGCCCAGTAGGCTTCACTTAGGGTTCTGCCTATCCCTTTTCCCCTCATGGTTGGGAGAAGCTGCAGCCTACTATCTGTTCCCCTCCCTGGACTTTTGGGTGACCCACCCAGACAATCCCTAGAGTGGCTTGGGCTGGAGATGGCAGGTGCTTTCCTCACTCAGTTCCACTCACACCCACCTCCTGCCCTGGTATCTTAAGCTTTGATTCAGGTCTTTAGAAAAAGATGGGGGTCTTGCCTCCTGGATGGGCCTAACTGGGTATATCTTTCCTCTGTGCAACTACTTGGCTGGGACAGTGTGGGGACCTGACTCCTTGGGACTTGTACGATTCTCTGGTGACAGCAGAGGAGGCCAGGTACCCCTGTACTCGGTGCCCTTTGGGCCCAGGGGCTTTTGGGAGAGTCAGACTCTAATGTACCCTAATTTCAGAAAGGACTGAGTCAGGGGCATTCCCTGTCCACCAGGACCTCTCCGCGCATCCCGGAGCCCCCAGGTCAGGGTCCACCCCAGCTTTCCCCAGCCCAGCCCCTTGCCGCCCGCCCCGCCCCCGCGCGCTCTCCCTGCTCCCTCCCCCGCGCGCCCGGGGCGCTGCTCCTCCCCGGCCGAGCCCAGCCCG
>SJYX01009993.1:51649-66891 GCA_006410675.1 Oreotragus oreotragus | reverse complement strand
CCACCTCCAGTATTCATACTCCCTCAAAGGTCATCATTTTAAAGGGGGGAGAAGAAGAGGAGGAGGAGGAGGAGAACGGGTGAGGAGAAGGAAAGGGAGGAAGAGAAAGGAGAAGAGTGGGAGGAGGGTGAAGGAGAGGAGAGGGAGGAAGGGGAGGGGAGGAGGAGAGGAGAGTCCAGTAAGGAAGAAACAAAGGGAGGGAGATGTGGAGGAAAGAAAGAAGGGAAAGTAATAGCATACATTCATTTTGTTGAGTCCTTTCTCTGTTAGGCATTGTTCTGGAGCATTTTACTGTATATTAGCGTATTTCATTTTCACCTACCTATGAATATTCTATTATTCACCTCATGTTCAGATATGGAAAGTCAGGCACAAATAGACTAAGACGCTTGGCTCAGTTGATGCAACTAGTGAGAAAGTGGCAGAGGCAGGATTCATCTCCAAGCAGTTGAGTCCTGAACCCTTTTGTTCTATAGTGTAGTCTACGTGAAGATGCCTCTCTAACCCTCATGGTAGCTCAGCACCATCTTTTCTTGGCTACTCAGCCCCCTGTCCCTTCTCTTGGCCCTGCCCAGTCTGCTCAGGCCTTGTGTCTAGCTTCCCCTTACTCTGGCTGGCACTTTCTCCATTTCACTCCCCCTTCTCCTGGCTTCTCATCCCAGGCTGGTTCACCTCCTTCTTCCACAAAGACTGGAGCTGATTCAGCTCTCCCATTATGACTGAGAGGTAAGGTAAACTGAGGCATATCCACACTCAGGTCACATACAGCTCCCACCTGGTTCTGCCCTGTTCATGCAGCTCTTTTCCCAAGCGTCCATTACTACCTCAGCCCATACCAACAGTGCCTCCTCCTCCTTGTTAAACTGGTTAATTAATGGCTGCTGCCTGTGGGAAGCAGATGTTCTGGAGCTGTTGGCCTGGGGAGGCACTGGGCTGCTTTCCACGTGGTGTTGACACCACAGGCTGCACATACAAGCTGCAGAGCCTTTTAAAACTTGGAGGAATGAGGTCCCTCTCTTATGGCCCTATTGCCCAGGTTTGAGGGCCCCAGATCATTGCTTTGTGTTTTTGGAGTGGAGCGGGGCAGGGGGCGGGGNGCAGGCAGATTACCTACCGCTGAGCCACCAGGGAAACTCTCATGGTGATCTGATATATGCTAACTTTACCTTGTAAAGAAAGAGAGGGAAAGCTGGAGAAGGAACAAATAGGTGTTGCCCACTCCCCAACCTCTCTCTGGGTCTGAAGCCTGTCTCTTATACACATCTAGATGTGTATAAGAGACAGGGGGGGGGCATGTGGCCAGTTTCCTCTGGGGCCTCTGGTGAGGATAACGTGAAGGGGCTCTTTGGGAGGAGACTCAGCAGAGCAGGCTAAGGGCTGGGCAAGAAGTGGGTAGATTGTATTACGGTAACTAGCAGCAGCAGCAGCTCCCTTGGAGGCTTGGGAACCTCTCTCCACTTTCATTGCCCTGGGGGTCTGGCTCTTCTGTGTTCCCTTTGGTTCTGTATTCAGGTAGAGCCTTTGGCTCCTGTTGATGCTGTTTCCTAGGAGGAATGGTGGCACTCAGTGCTGGGCAGAATAAGCCCCAGCCTGTATGATGGGGAGGAGGGGAAGGGAAATCTCTCCAGCCCCTGGCCCTCCCCTTAGGCTTCTTGCAAAGTGCTACAGGGCCCAGAAGAAGAAAGGGGCTTTCTCAGACTCCCCACAGTCTCTGCTCACAGCCTGGAGTGAGGCCAGAGGCTTTGGGAGGTAGTGGGGCCAGCACACCCCTGCTCCTGGTCCCCACCTGAGGGTTGGAAGAAGAGGGAATTTCCCTGAGGATCTGGGATCCCCCTCAGGAAGCAAGAGCCTCCAGCCCCAAGGGCCCCCTGCAGCTGCTGGGAAAGGCGGTGGGAGAGGAGGGGTGCAGGAAGGAGGGAATTCCCCTGGGGTCTGACGGGGTGGGAGGTGGAAGACAGAACAGCAGAAGAGTAGGCAGAACTCTTGTCCTGATTGCCTGGTTGAGAAGCTGTGCCATGCACCCACCGGCTTCGGGCCTCAGCCTTTGCCTCTGTTCAATGGGAGTTGGTTTGCAAAGCCTCTGAGATTCTCCCAGGCCAAGGTCTGCGTGGGGAGGAGGGCAGTGGGGCCGGCCGCAGGCGTCACCCTCCCCCGTGCCTCCCTCTGCAGGCGGTGATGGAGAACATGCGGCGGAAGTGCAAGTGCCATGGCACGTCAGGCAGCTGCCAGCTCAAGACTTGCTGGCAGGTGACGCCCGAGTTCCGCGCGGTGGGGGCGCTGCTGCGCAGCCGCTTCCACCGCGCCACGCTCATCCGGCCGCACAACCGCAACAGCGGACAGCTGGAGCCCGGTCCCGCGGGGGCACCCTCGCCCGCCCCGGGCCTTCCGGGGCCGCGGCGCCGCGCCAGCCCCGCCGACCTGGTCTACTTCGAGAAGTCGCCCGACTTCTGCGAGCGGGAGCCGCGCCTGGACTCGGCGGGCACCGTGGGCCGCCTGTGCAACAAGAGCAGTGCGGGCCCCGACGGCTGCGGCAGCATGTGCTGCGGCCGCGGCCACAACATCCTTCGGCAGACACGCAGTGAGCGGTGTCACTGCCGCTTCCACTGGTGCTGCTTCGTGGTCTGTGAGGAGTGCCGCATCACCGAGTGGGTCAGTGTCTGCAAGTGAGCCGACGGCTCTCCTCCCTCAGGCTGCTCCTCTGTGGCGTGCCATCTTGGCCGAGCATCACCTTGGTACCTGGGAGTGGAGGCTGGACCACAAGATTTTATAGGAACCGCCCAGCTCTGAGGTCATCAAGACTTCAATCACGGGACAGTTCACGCTTGCTTGGACCTCCCCCACTCACTTCTGTGGTCTCCAGGACCGATTTTGCCTCCTGGATCTCTGCCCCAAGCTCAGACAGCTCCGTTGGGCTGGGGGTTGCCCCACACTTTAGGGCCGTGTCAGCCAGGCATGCTCTGGGCTTGCCTCCTTTATCTTCTCACCCCTTCCCCTGGAGTGGGAGGAAACCAATGGAAGCTGGTGGGTAGGGGGAGGAGGAGTACAAAGAAGAAATGGACATCACTGAGCTGAAGTGTTTCTGCAGAGGCCTCAGAGGTTCTCCTCCACTGGCCCCTGCCCCTCCTCGTTCATTTAACAAATATTTATTTTGCACTCTTTGTGGCCTGGCACTCTGTGGGGATGAGAGGTGCTGGGAATACAGATGTGAATAAGAGACTCAGCACCTACCCTCTTGGAGTTTACATTCTGGCTGGGGAAGATGGGCAATAAACAAGAAAATGCACAAGCAAGGACATTTCAGACAGTGCTGTGTGATGTGAAGAAAATAAAGCAAGGTGCTGGATGTAGAGTGATTTGTGGGGAGTGGGATAAAGCTGTTGGTCGGAGAGAACTGCACGCTGAGACCTCATGATAAGGAGAGCTGTGCTAAAATATTTGTGTACAATATGTATACTAAGTCGCTTCAGTTGTGTCTGACTCTTTGTGAGTCCATGGGCTATATGTAGCCTGCCAGGCTCCTCTGTCCATGGGGATTCTCCAGACAATAATACTGGTGTGGGTTGCCATGCCTTCCTCCAGGGGATCTTCCCAACCCAGGGATCAAACCCAGGTCTCCCACATTGCNCTAAGTCGCTTCAGTTGTGTCTGACTCTTTGTGAGTCCATGGGCTATATGTAGCCTGCCAGGCTCCTCTGTCCATGGGGATTCTCCAGACAATAATACTGGTGTGGGTTGCCATGCCTTCCTCCAGGGGATCTTCCCAACCCAGGGATCAAACCCAGGTCTCCCACATTGCAGGCAGATTCTTTACCATCTGAGCCCCCAGGGAAGCCAATCCCTTCTCCAGGGGAACTTCCTGACCCAGGAATCGAACTGGGGTCTCCTGCATTGTAGGCGGATTCTTTACCAGCTGAGCTACCAGGGAAGCCAGAGCCATGCACAGATTGAGGGTTAAGGGCTTTCCAGGCAGAGGCCATGTGAATGCAAAGGCTCTGAGGTCAGAAAGATCTCAGAAGGAACAGCAAAGAGGCCAGTATGATTGGAGGGAAGAAATCAAAGGACAGATGTCAGACAGGAGCAGCCCAGGTGGGGGTAGGGGAATGGGCACATGATGTGTCCTTCCAGGCCAAGGTAAGGAGTTGGGATTTTATGTAAGAGAAATGGGAACCTTCAGAGGGTCTTAGGCAGGCAAGTGTCATGGTCTGATTCCCACATAGATTGCTGTCTGGAGAACTGAATGACTGGGGACAAGTTGACAGCAGAAGGCCAGGTAGGAGAGACAACCAGAGATAAGGCCTGGATTAGATGGGAGGTGGAGAAGTTGGCAAGGGGCCAGATCAGGAGCCCTGGAGGCCAGAGCTCTAGCTGTCCACCTTGTGCCTGAGCCCTCTGCCACAAGCCAGGACGAGTGTTGGCCAGCAGCACCCGTCAGCAGAGACAGGAGGCACTCTGAGAGCAGTAATCCTGGGCAAGACCCAGCTCAACCCAGCCAGCCCAGCGCCCCGGGGAGCAGGTGGGGCTAGGAGGCGCGGCTGGGGAGAAGGGTGGCGGGGGAGGGCCAGGAGACTCACTGTCTGGATTCTGGTCTCTCTGAGTCCAGGTAGGGGAGGTGGGGTATGTAAGTAAGGCTGGGCCGGGGGGTGGGGCAGGGGACATCCTTTCTGGGCGTCTTGTGATCCCAGATCCCCAGCTTGGGGTACCCCTTGGCAGGTCAGCTGGTCTCCCGTCTAGACCCTTGGAAGAACACTGCGGAGCTGGCAGCCTAGGTCCAGTGTTACCCTCTCCTTGGCTCTCAGAGCTGATGTTTTTCTGGAATAGACCCTCAAGGAGGAGGCAGTGGAGAGGCAGGGTCAGGATCTTGGGGAAAGTACTCTTTGTCAACTTCATCCAGGCCTCCTGCTGCTCACAGTTGAGAGTCCTGCTGCCTGCCTCAGTTTACCCCAGAATGGCACCCTTCTTGATGAACCAGCCAAGGATGAAGTCTTGTTCCTTTTCCTAGTTGCCAGCCTACACACATCTCCATACCTCCCTGGCCCTAACTCATGTCTCTCCACCCCTGAGTAGGGGTGAGAAGGAAGGAAGCCCTCCTGGTGATGCACCCCCGTAGGCTCACCACCTGGGTGAGCTGCCCTCACTCACTTGCACTTAGCTCCCTTCCCTCCAACTGCCTGAATCCCAGCAGCTCCCAGACTTGCCTAAAGCAGCAGGGCCTTCCATATGCTCAGCTCTTCTGCCTCTGGAAAAGACAGGGTTTCTCTCCCCATCCCCCCAAAGACAGCCCCACAGGCAGGCGGGTGAGAGTCCCCTGGGAGGAGGGGTGGGCAGGAGCAGCCAGACACACCTGCCTCATTCCTTTCCTCTTGTTCACTCAGGAGAGAGCTGTGGGGGCTGGGTTACCTGCCTTCTTTCTCCCTCCCATTCAGGGTAGGAGCTAAGGGAGAGGCAATGAAGGCCTGGCGGAGGCTCTCCCAACCCCTCTAGCCCCCAGCAGCGTCCACTGTATCATTAGCTGCAGCTTCAGCCTCCTCTGCCTTCCAGGCTTTAGGAGGACAAAGCTGGGGGAGGAGAGACTGAAGATGAGAGATACAGAATGAGGTTTGGGATAATGAGGTAGGAACTATGACACTGTAGAAGGTATACCTCTAGAGGGAGGGGTGAGCCGGAGGGGTGGTGGAGCTCTGGACACCGGGTTGCGGGGTCATATCCCAGTCAAACCAAGTCAAGTTATGGTAAGCTGTTGTTGTTTAATCACTAAGTTGTGTCTGACTCTTTGTGACCCCATGGACTATAGCCCACCAGGCTCCTCTGTCCACGGGATTTCCCAGGCAAGAATACTGGAGTGGGCTGCCATTTCCACCTCTAGGAAATGTTACCAACCCAGGGATCGAACCTGTGTCTCCTACATTGCAGGCAGATTACCTACCGCTGAGCCACCAGGGAAACTCTCATGGTGATCTGATATATGCTAACTTTACCTTGTAAAGAAAGAGAGGGAAAGCTGGAGAAGGAACAAATAGGTGTTGCCCACTCCCCAACCTCTCTCTGGGTCTGAAGCTGACTAGAGTTGAAAGCAAAGCTGGACCCTACATTTAAAAAGGAGTGTGTGGGACTTGGTTGGGACCCTAAAGGGAGATGTGCAGGTAATAAGGGGTGGGAAATGGGGCCCAAGAGGCATTGGGCTTATACACACTGGCTGAAAAGTAAGGCAGAAATCAATGTGCTGATTGGAAATAGGGGAAATAGACTGAACTAAAGTGGGATGGTCAAGGTAAATGGGAGGAAGAACTTGCCAACAGCTCAGAAAGGACCAAGGTTCAGATATGGAAATGAGAACAGAAGGTGGACTAGAGTTCATTCAGATGGGGAGAAAGCCATCCCCACCCCAACACCTTTCACCTTGATGGACACTGGGCCAACTCCTTGCAGGAGGAAAAAGTACCATGGAGCCTGGATGGTCCCAAAGGTTAGAAGGGAGGGACCTAAGAGAGAACGGGTAGATAGATCAGCAAGCAGTGGTGGGGTTAAGGGTCAGGGAGAGGAGCCAGACTGGAGTGGGGGATCAGAACCCAGGCATCCTGCTTTTCAGTCGCCCAAGGTCCCTGCGCCAGAAAAAAGAAGAAGGGAGAGGCAAAGGCAGAGGCCTCTGCAGCTGTAGGAGGGCCAGGTGGGTGAGAAGCAAGGTCTGGGGCATCCGGGCCCTCCCTCGCCTTCCTCCGAATTAATGCGCCCCTAGCTAGCCCCCGGCAGGGGGCCTTCCACGTTGGAGCTTGGCCAGGCCCTAGTCGAGGCCTCCCTCCTTCGCTCCCCCCACCCCTTCTCATGTGGTTGCCGGCAGCTGCCTGCGGTCGCCCCAACCCCTGCGCTCAAGGCTCGGGGACTTTCCAACAGGGGAAAAAATGACTTAATGAGAGTGCGAGCCGGGGGCGGGAGGGACAGGTCCCTGTAATCACCGCTCTGCTGTGGGGCCTGCGAGCCTCCGGGCCCTTCCCGGGCTTCCTGCTGCCAGCGGCCCCCTCGGGCTCCGCTGGGGGAGGGGGGAGGGCTGGCTCAAGGGGATCCCTTTTCAAGTTCCAGGCTGTTTGGGGGCCCTCCGGCTGCTTTTGCTCCCTAGGATTGTCCTCGCCCCATGATCCCTCGCTGGATTTCGTCCTTGAAGTTGGGGAGGGTTGCAGTCTTTCTCAGGAGCCAGGGTCATCTGCTGATGGATTAGAGGGGTGCCGGATCCGGAGCAGCGCCCTTTTGCCACTTCGCGGCTGCGCACTTCAAAACGCCCCCGGTTGCTGTGGCAACCAGGGCAGTTGAGGTGTGTCCGCGGGGCTGGGAGGCGCCCCCCGCCCTTTTCTCGCCGCCCTCCGGGCCAGGCCCGGCCGCTGCGGTACGCGGGGGTGGGGGTGTGCCGTTACCATGGCAAGGGTGCGCTAGGAGGGCACATTCTTCCCCAGGGTGGGAGCGCCCTTGGGATACAAGAAGGGGGGTGACGGGGGCGGTAGAAAGAGGAGGGGAGAGGGTCAGAACTAGGGAGGAGTCTCGGACAAGACGAACCAGGGCTTTTGGGGTTGGGATGGGGAGTTTGGAATCTGCCCCCCTCCTCCATACCCTAGCTCTCCAGAGACTTCCCACTCTTCTCCCCCAAACTCTCCCTGGGGTTCAAGCCCCTCATCCCTCGTTCTCGGGGAAAGGATCCAACTACCGAACCCGAAGGTCTTTTGGCTTCCTCCAGGGTGGGGAGGGGTTCGCCGAGCCAAGTGTCCATACCCTACGCACCCCCAACAAGCGGATCTGCAGTCCAGACTACGACCCGAAGCCCTGCAATTAAGCCCCTCGCCCTCCCCTGCGCCGCCCGCCGGTCCTCCGCCAGGCAGGGCCCGCACCGCCAATTACAGCGAGTGCGCAGCAGCTGATCACTCCGGAGTCCTGGAAGCGGCCCGGGGTGGGGACCTTAGGCAGGTCAAGGGGGCGGGGTCCCAGGGGGTAGTCCCCGGCCAGGGGTCCTTAATTAAAGCTTCGGGCTGTGGCCTTATGCCCAACTTCTCCGCTCCAGACAACATGGGGAGGAGACGTCTCTTTGCTCAGTCCTTCTCTGCCTCAGTTTCTTCCTCCTCGAACGCAGAAAGAGCGCAGGGTGTGTGTGTGGTGTGTCTGAGGACGCAAGTGCTCAAAGCCCTCAAGGCCGGCTCTCTTTCCCGCCGCAGACAGCCGCGTGGGTCTCTCCTGGCCCGACGCCCCGCGGGATGGACCGGGTTCTGTTCTGCTGAGCCAGCCGGTACCGCATTTTTCTGGGAATCGGTACATGGCGCCCCCTCTGGGCGGGAGGTTCCCACGCTTCTACTCCCACAATGAAAAACAGTCCCGGAGCCTGCAGGGCAGCGACGTGGGGATCCTGCCACCACATTTGCCCCCTGCCATCCCTTCTTCCCTCTCCCCTCGCCTGCGGGTCTGCAGGGGCTAGGGGAGAGCTCAAGTCTCCCGTGGTCCAGCTTCGCACATCTGGCCCGCAGCTGGGACCCGCCCACTTGGAACTGCTGTGGACCCAGCGCCCTCTGTTGGTGCCTAGCGAAGGCGCGCCAGCTTTCCGCCTGGACCGCCGCCCTCCTGGGGTCTCGCTCCAGTTCCAAGGATTTCGGGTTCCACCCATTCGGCGCCCCGTGCCCTTGCGTATACCCCACTCTCTGCCTCACGTCGCTCCCAAAACCGACTCCTTAGGCTTTTTGCTCTCCGCCGGCCGCTGCCTCGCTGACTCTCTTTCCTCGGTCCCTGTGTGCTTAAAACCGTGTCGGGGGACCCAGCTGTCACCCAACCTCCCATCTCAGTCGTTCAGGCTTCGAGGGCAAGTACTGTGGTGAGGTCTCTCGGCGCCCAACATAAAAGTCCGCAAATAGGAACATAATTACATAAATCGCTGCCCATCTGCTGGATGGAATTCCTCGCTGTGCCCTTAAAAATGAGGTGGTTGGAAGTATATTTAGGGACTGAGACTGTTTGCTCTTCATCTAGGAGAGGGTGGGTGTGCAAGATGCAAAATAGCACAAGGAAGGATCCCTCCTTTATTGCAACAAAAAAAATTATAGATGTGAGTTGCATTTTTAAAGTCTAAAATAGGCAGCAAAATGCTAACAAATTATTTTTGGATGATGGAATTATAGGTGGTTTAAAATTTTATCTCCTTTTTATCTACAGTTTTCATTTACCTTTAATGCACATGTATTACTTGGGCATGATAATAACTTCATTTCCAGAATATTTTTGTTCAAAATGTGATCATCAAATTACATCATTAGAATATGTTAAACTGTAAAAGAACCCTTTTAAAACTAGGAATTAGGGAAATCTCCTGACAAGAGCTCAGAGAAGGCAATGACACCCCACTCCAGTACTCTTGCCTGGAAAATCCCATGGACAGAGGAGGCTGGTAGACTGTAGTCCACGGGGTCACTAAGAGTCAGACAGACTGAGCGACTTTCCTTTCACTTTTCACTTTCATGCATTAGAGAAGGAAATGGCAACCCACTCCAGTGTTCTTGCCTGGAGAATCCCAGGGACGGGGGAGCCTGGTGGGCTTCCGTCTATGGGGTCGCACAGAGTCGGACACGGCTGAAGTGACTTAGCAGCAGCAGCCTGACAAGAGCTAATATGATTATGTCATTGGGATTTTCTTCTTAAAATCATAATGCTTTGTAGGGAAAGCAGGCTTCTGACCTCTGAATTTCAGGGCCTAAAGAACTGAGAAGTTGTTAGAAGGGTCTTCAAATCCAAATGCATATCCAGTATTGTTGTGAATGGAAGAGCTGATTTATTTTCCATTGTAATACATAAGTATAAAGATGCTGTCATGATTAACAATGTAGAAAATAATTTTAATATCTTTTTCCCCATCTTGATCTTCTTGGATCTCTTTGCAACACTATACATCATTAAATGTCCTCCCCTTAGACATATTTAACCCTTTGGTCCATGTGTTTGATGTCGCACTGCCTCATCCTCCTCTCATTCTCCACTGCCTCAGGGATTCTGTTCACTCTTTCCTTGTCTTTTTTCTTTGTATTTGGTGTAACAAGAAAGTTACAACAATAGTACAAAGAACTTTCCCCTTCCCTGAACTGCTTCCTGAATAAGTTGTCTTAGTTCAGTTCAGTCGCTCAGTCGTGTCCGACTCTTTGCGATTCCATGAATTGCAGCACGCCAATGCCTAACATTTTAGCGTACATACTTTAGGGTATATTCCCTGGTGTCTCAGACAGTAAAGAATCTGCCTGCAATGTGGGAGACCTGGGTTCAATCTCTGGGTCAGGAAGATCCCCTGGAGAAGGGAGTGGCAACCCACTCTAGTATTCTTGCCTGGAGAATCCCACAGACAGAGGAACTTGGCGGGTGTGTCCCAGAGGAACTGGGATCGCAAAGAGTTGGACACGACTAAGCTACTAACACCTTCACAGACTTTTCACTTTCTTACATAACCTAATACAATACTCACAATCAGGAAATAAACATTGATACATTAACACTATCTAACTGCCAGATCTTACTGAACTTTCCTCAGTTGGTCTAATGATGAAAGGATCCAGTCCAGAATTACTCATTGCATTTAGTTGTCATGTCTTCCCAGTCTCCTTCAGTCTGAGACAGTTCCTAAGGTTTCCTTTACTTTTCTGACCAGGATGACTCAGAAGACTACAGACCTATTATATCGCAGAATGTCCCTCAATTTGGGTTTTTTTGTTGTTTCCTCATGATTAGATTTGGGCGATACAGCCTTATGCAACACTATTACAGATGTGAGTGTTTTATTCAGTGCTTCATTACTCATTTTGATGCTTAGACTTTCCCAGACTTGGCCAGCTGCCACGCTGACTTCTGTCACCACAATTCTTTGAGTACTTCCTTACTTTCTGCACAACAGGATGTTCCAGGTTCATCTTGTACTTTCTCTGCTCAAGTGCTGTAACCAGCCATTTCTCCAAGGGACCTTTGTTTCTTTTAATGGAGAAAGATATGTAGAAAACAAGACCTGGGTGCCAGGCGTGCTCATTGTTATTGAGGTATCACTGCTTCCAGGTCTCTATGGAGAGTGCTAGGAAATTTGTGTCTGATTAAACACACACATATGATCTATCTATATATCTATCAATCATTTATCAATGTGTGGAGAAAACCGTTCATTCACACAGTACCTTAATTCCCATCTAACACTACAGGATTTATGATATTTTCTCCCTTTTTATTTGCATAACTTCCTTCTCTCTTCTTGTTGGATTTATCCCTTTGTAAGTAACCTATTCCTAGCTGCTGCTGCTGCTCCCTCCACTCCCCTTGCAGATATCATCTTCTCCTATCTTGGCCTTGATAACTTATGCCAACCCAGTGTCCACTCTGCCCCTACATGCTTGCTTTACTTTGGTTGGCCCCCACATCATGGCTTTTCAGCCACATTATTCAGACAGGCGGGCAGACAGGAAGGCTAGAAACAACTTTGCTCTCTTTTTAAGATTTAGATACAATTCTCAATCCTTCCAGTTCCGTAAATGCCAACTGATCTTCCTGTCAAAAGCACTGGAGTCATTGGGCACCTTTAGTTCCCTGACATCTCACCTCCAATCCATCAGCAGATGTTGTTGGATTTCCTTCAGTTTATAGCTAGAGTTTGGACACATGTCACCTCCTCCATCATTACCATAATGGTGCAAGACACTGTGGTCTCTTGCTTTGAATGACTGGTTATCTCTTAGTTGATCTCCTTGCTTTTGCCCTCACACATCGCCAGCATACTTTATACATAGTAGCCAGAGTGATCCTTTTAAAGCATAACATTAATCATGCAGTGCACCTGCTCTGCTCAAAATTCTCCAGTCTTCCTATCTCAGAACAACAGCCAAAGTACTTACAACCACTTACCTAGACAGCGTATTAAAAGCGGGAGACATCACTTTGCCAAGTCAAAGCTATAGTTTTTCCAGTAGTCATGTACGGATGTGAGAGTTGGACCATAAAGAAGGCTGAGCANCTCCAGTCTTCCTATCTCAGAACAACAGCCAAAGTACTTACAACCACTTACCTAGACAGCGTATTAAAAGCGGGAGACATCACTTTGCCAAGTCAAAGCTATAGTTTTTCCAGTAGTCATGTACGGATGTGAGAGTTGGACCATAAAGAAGGCTGAGCACTGAAGAACTGATGCTGGAATTGTGGTGCTGGAAAAGACTCTTGAGAGTCCCTTGGACAGCAAGGAGATCAGACCAGTCAATCCTAAAGGAAATCAGACCTGACTATTCACTGGAAGGGCTGATGCTGAAGCTAAAGCTCCAGTACTTTGACCACCTGACATGAAGAGCCAAATCATTGGAAAAAACCCTGATACTAGATACAAGATTGAAGTCAGGAGGAGAATCGGGTGACAGAGTACGAAATGGTTGGATGGCATCATTGACTCAATGGACATGAGTTTGAGCAAATGCCGAGAGATAGTGAAGGACAGGGAAGCCTGGCGTGCTGCAGAACAGGGGGTCACAAAGATTCAGACATGACTCAGCAGTTGAACAATATGGCAAAAATGGTACTAAGTACATAGTAGGTGCTCAATAAGTGAGTGAATGAATGTCTTTGGGAATGACTACCAATCTGTCTTTAGGCCCAGCCTTCCTTCATAGGTTCCTTCTTGAAGTTCTGGATGCCAGCTAGACATATTTTGCTGTGTGTTTGTGGCACCACGAACTGAAGCTTTATGAAGGCAGTTTCATGATCTCATGCCTATATTTGTTAATACAAGGAATGAAATTTCACTTTATTCACTGAAAGTTGATTGGTCCTGTTTGACTCTTTGCGATACCATGGACGATACAGCCCATGGAATTCTCTAGGCCTGAATACTGAAGTGGGTAGCCTTTCCCTTCTCCAGGGGATCTTCCCAACCCAGGGATCAAACCCAGTTCTCCTGCATTGCAGGTGGTTTTCTTTTCTTTTCTTTCTTTCTTTCTTTTTTTTTTTTTTTTACCAGCTGAGCCACAAAGGAAGCCCAAGAATACTGGAATGGGTAGCCTATCCCTTCTCCAGGGGATCTTCTTGACCCAAGAATCGAACCAGGGTCTCCTGCATTGCAGGCAAATTCTTTACCAACTGAGCTATCACCTGAACAGGAACTTTGTTTACTGCTGACTTTTTAATGCCTAGAACAGTGCCTGGCATAGAGCAGGCATTTAATGTTTGTTAACTGAATGAATGAATGAATGAATGATTTCCCTCTCAAATTAATTCTCCCTCTCTTTGTAACATCATTTTTTCTCATTATTAAGGCTCAAAATTCCTGTCAACTTGGACTTTCTCCTCTCCTTTCTTTTCTATATTCTATGACTTCCCAAAACCTGCCCATTTCCCCCCTTCATTGGCACTGTCAACATCATAGTTCATCACACACCTCAGATGTCACAACAGCCTCCCATCTAACCTCTTTGATCCATCTCTATCAGATTTTCCTATTTTTCTCTCCCACAAAGTGCTCTAATCATGTCATTTCCTTTGGCTGAAGCTTTCAATGGGTCTTTGTACCGATTAGGGTACTTAATTGCAAACAATAGAAATGGACTCTGGTTTACTTAAGTAGAAGTGGAATTTACTGGAACGATATCAGGCAGTTCACAGAACTGACAGGAAGTCTCAAGAATCAGGCCTGGGAAATAGTCAAGGACCAAGAGAAGTTAGGCAGCCAGAACCTCATTCAGGTCTTGCCTAGGAGCAGCCTGATTAGGGGGCTGCTTCCCCTGGGCTTCGCTCTCACATAGCCACCACCACCGTGAGAACTGACTGGCGCTGCCTCTAGGATGACTCATAAATAGTCATCTGCTTCCTTGGGTCACTTGCTGAAGACTCAGAGTCCTGAGTGGGATCATTGCTTTGGTTGTACACTGTTGAGGTCATAGTTCTGTGACCTTCCTGCTGGGGGTCAAGGGAGTGAGTATCTGACTTCTCACTAAGACATCCACTAAGGAGGATACTCCAGCATAGGAAAGAGGCTCAGATGCCGGGCAGCCTAAAAACCCAGTGTGTACCCACATACACAGTTCCTGAGTGCGTCATCGAAGCCCTCCATTCTCTGCCACAAACCATCACCTCTAGTTTTTTCTCTCTTGCACACCACGTTCCACTGAAGCAGGGCTACATGCCATCCCCTGAGTTGATCCTTCCTGCCTCAGCCCCTTGTTGCAACTAATCTCTAAAGATGGTCCCTATAAGCACACTTCTTAGATATTCACACCTAAGTATTGTCTTCTGCTCTTGAATCTTGGCTTGCCCGATGATTCATCTTCATGGATAGCAAGCTTTGGAAATGATACTGCATGACTCCAAAAGACAGGGTATAAGAAGTCTTGCAGCTTCTGCCTCAGCCTTTTGGAATGTTAGGGGAAGCCAGTCACCATGTATGAAGTCTGTCTGCTCTGAGACAACCATGCTATGAGGAAGTCTAAGCAAGGCACAGGCAAAGGCCATGTGGCGAGAGAGAAATTCCTGGCTAGTCCCCATCTGTTTCATCTCATCTGAAATAATTCAGATGAGATGCCAGACATGTGACTGTAAAAAGCCATTTCTTGGATATCCAGCCCAATTTAGTCTTCCGATGACTCCACCTCCATCTGACTGCAATTGCAGAAAAGACCCCCAGTGACAACTGCCCAGCTGAGTGTCCTATTGGACTGTGAAGATAATCAGTTCAGTTCAGTTCAGTTCAGTCACTCAGTCCTGTCCGACTCTTTGTGACCCCATGAATCACAGCATGCCAGGCCTCCCTGCCCATCACCAACTCCTGGAGTTCACTCAGACTCACGTCCATCGAGTCCATGATGCCATCCAGCCATCTCATCTTCGGTCGTCCCCTTCTCCTCCTGCCCCCAATCCCTCCCAGCATCAGAGTCTTTTCCAATGAGTCAACTCTTCACATGAGGTGGCCAAAGTACTGGAGTTTCAGCTTTAGCATCATTCCTTCCAAAGAAATCCCAGGGTTGATCTCCTTCAGAATGGACTGGTTGGATCTCCTTGTAGTCCAAGGGACTCTCAAGAGTCTTCTCCAACACCACAGTTCAAAAGCATCAATTCTTCGGTGTTCAGCCTTCTTCACAGTCCAACTCTCACATCCATACATGACCACTGGAAAAACCATAGCCTTGACTAGACGGACCTTAGTCGGCAAAGGAATGTCTCTGCTTTTGAATATACTATCCGGTTGGTCATAACTTTTCTTCCAAGGAGTAAGGCGTCTT
>SJYX01009993.1:0-50933 GCA_006410675.1 Oreotragus oreotragus | reverse complement strand
TAAGGCCCACTTGACTTCACATTCCAAGATGTCTGGCTCTAGATTAGTGATCACATCATCATGATTATCTGGGTCGTGAAGATCTTTTTTGTACAGTTCTTCTGTGTATTCTTGCCACCTCTTCTTAATATCTTCTGCTTCTGTTAGGTCTAGACCATTTCTGTCCTTTATCGAGCCCATCTTTGCATGAAAAGTTCCCTTGGTATCTCTAATTTTCTTGAAGAGATCTCTAGTCTTTCCCATTCTGTTCTTTTCCTCTATTTCTTTGCACTGATCGCTGAAGAAGGCTTTCTTATCTCTTCTGGCTATTCTTTGGAACTCTGCATTCAGATGCTTATATCTTTCCTTTTCTCTTTGCTTTTCACCTCTCTTCTTTTCACAGCTATTTGTAAGGGCTCCCCAGACAGCCATCTTGCTTTTTTGCATTTCTTTTCCATGGGGATGGTCTTGATCCCTGTCTCCTGTACAATGTCACGAACCTCATTCCATAGTTTATCAGGCACTCTATCTATCAGATCTAGGCCCTTAAATCAATTTCTCACTTCCACTGTATAATCATAAGGATTTGATTTTGGTCATACCTGAATGGTCTAGCAGTTTTCCCTACTTTCTTCAATTTCAGTCTGAATTTGGTAATAAGGAGTTCATGATCTGAGCCATAGTCAGCTCCTGGTCTTGTTTTTGTTGACTGTATAGAGCTTCTCCATCTTTGGCTGCATAGCATATAATCAATCTGATTTCGGTGTTGACCATCTGGTGATGTCCATGTGTAGAGTCTTCTCTTGTGTTGTTGGAAGAGGGTGTTTGCTATGACCAGTGCATTTTCTTGGCAAAACTCTATTAGTCTTTGCCCTGCTAATTGTTATTTTAAGCCACTAAAATTGGAGGTGATTTGCTCCATAGTAATGGAGAACCAAATCAGCCCCTTTGTGGTTCATGTTTTTTTCTCTCTGGAATGTTCCCCCAGTCTCCTACCCTATCCATATACCACTCATATTGCAATTGTCAAAAACCTTCTACTTAGTGTGGCTCAGGACACAGCAAAGAGCCAGGCTTTGGGAGTCGTCTATGGATGGGTTCAAAGGTATTTAAGTTAAATCTTAGCTTAGTCTCACCATCCCTGTGACATTAGGCAAAACAATTTCTCTGGACCTCAGTTTCTGCATCTGCCATATGGAAATAAAAACGCCTGTCTCCCGGAGTTCTTTTAAGTACGAGATAGAAAAATATATAATACAACAACGCAACTGATCCATTTTAGTCTTTTTGAATAGAGGTCTTCAGGAGATACCCAGCTTTCTAGACCTGCACCAAATGGCATTCCCAAAGTCTAATTCTTGTCACTTACAAAATACATAGTTTTGGACAAATCCTTTAAATTTCTTTGAGCCTACCCTCCTCCTATGTGACACAGGTTTGATGATAGTAACTGTGTAATGGGGCTTCTTGACTGGGCTAAGGATTGGATTATCTCATGGTGTTAGGCAACACTGCCCCCTTGAGACGGAACACCCAGAATCCTTAACCCATGTCCATTAACCTATATGACATGAGGAATCCTTTGGAAGTGAACAAAACCATGCCCACAATTGTAGTTTGGGCATGAAAGGACATATCTAGTGAGTCAGGGACTGCCAGACCAGAGGAAATAACAGCAGAGTTTCTGAAAACTCATCACCGTGAGTGAGAAAGGGGTTTCAGTGGAGGCGGGAAGGGGTGCATTGAACAGAGCAGAGGGAAGACTGTTATTTAGAATCATGTGAGGCTAGACACGACCATCTTATGGCTCAGTGCATCTTCATCTCCTACTTTCCCAGGGCCTTCCTGGTGGAGAAGGAAAGATCTGGGGTATAATGGCAAAGACAAGGGCTACCAGAGACACATGTATCTTTACTAAGGGAATCCTTATGAGAAGCAGCAGCAGATATTTTTCTACCTCAGAGAGGGAGAGGCATGCCAGGGGATTCCAGTTGCAACCCATGCGAAAACAGGAAAAACATTTATGTTGTTGGAAGGCAGAATAGTGGTTACACCTGCAGGGGAAGGAGTGACTAGAAGGAAACATGAGGGGGATTCTGGGAGCTGGTAATGTTTGCTTCTTCATCAAGGGGCTGGTTACACCAGTATGTTCATTTTATAATGCTTGAGTACACTTATGATTTGTGTGCTTTTCTGTATCTTATTTCAATAAGTTCACACACACACATGCACACATACCCCTCCTTCTGTGGAAGATAACCAGTCATTTCCCACTTCAAGCCGTTTGAAGTGCAGTCACATCAGGTAAGGGGATAAAAGATTTGTGAGGTGGAAGCAAGGACCTCCTGGTATCGGCCCAGATATATTTCACTTCTCCCTCCATTCATTCACTCTTTCACTTAGTTTAAGTATCCCCTAAACATTGAAAACTGTAGTGTGATAATAGCAGTAGCTCCCACCTATTAAGCAGCTTATTTGGAGTAGGGTCTGAATACAGACAACTCGCAATAATCCCATGTAGTCTCATCCACATCTATTAGTGAAAGAGTTTCAGAAAGATTAAGCAAGTTGCTCAGTGTCACACAACAAGAAAGTGTCTAGATTTTCATGGGTCTGCGTGAATCCAAAACTTTTCACTGAGCTACACTCTCCTATAGGAGTCTAGGGGTAGGAGGATTGTTCACAAATTGTTCCATCGCAGTAACGGTAAAGAGGCTTTAGAGCTGGAATCAGGCTTGTCTGGGTTCGAATTTTGGTCTCACCCTTCTGTGACCTTCGGCAGGTTCCTTCATTTTTGAGCCTCAGTTTCCCTATATGTGTAATGAGCGTAAAAAAAACACGTTCCAGTGAACGCCTAGAACAGGCAGTCATTAATATTTTTGCAAAACTCTACCAGGGCCACAGTCACGCATGGGCACGGAGTGGGAAGGCGAGTCCCTGCCGCTCAACTCCTAATCTAAACCACTTGAGCCTGGGGGACTTAAGTGAGCCGGTGAGCCTTTATAGCCCCGTCGGCGGTCGTAGAAAACGGGTCGGGCGAAGAGCCTACGTGCCAAACGACACTGCAAAGAGTTAGCGCCAACAGATTCCAGAGGGCGACTATCCCGCTCCGCTCCGCAGGCTAGAAGATGCAATATCGCGAGACCTGACAGGGTCCAACGGGTTTCCAGGCCGGAAGTGGGGGGCGGGCCGGAGGGGGCGCGCTCCTTTTGAAACATGCGGAAGGGGCGTGTGGGCTGGAGGTCGCTGTCCCTTCTGCGAATCGGTCGAGTAACGCTGGAGTGGGAAGCTGGATCAGAGGAGACCTCGATGTGAGGTTAGGCCAGGAGCGGTCACAGCTTCATTCATTGTGCAGCTACCAGGGCTTGCCACGCGCTGTGAGCCACTGTGTCGAAGCCCCTCCTTGGCTCCCCTGAGCTTAGCTCTGTCCGCTCCATACCAACCTTCAACCGTAAATAAAGTTCCCTCCTTTTGGCTGCTGCTGCTACTGCTGCTAAGTCACTTCAGTCGTGTCCGACTCTGTGTGACCCCATAGACGGCAGCCCACCAGGCTCCCCCATCCCTGGGATTCTCCAGGCAAGAATACTGGAGTGGGTTGCCATTTCCTTCTCCAATGCGTGAAAGAGAAAAGTGAAAGTGAAGTCGCTCAGTCTGTCCGACTGTTAGCGACCCCATGGACTGCAGCCCACCAGGCTCCTCCGTCCCTGGGATTTTCCAGGCAAGAGTACTGGGGTGGGGTGCCATTGCCTTCCCCGCCTCCTTTTGGCACAGCCTTTTAAGGAGCCTTTGTGACCGTGGAGGTGGTTTGCTCTGACACTAACCAAACTTCACCTTCTGGAGGGCCACTTGCCCAGGTCCCGTTTGTGGCCATGGTATGGATCTTAGCAACGTGTTCACACGATCATGTTTTTATAAACTTAGCAAAACTGGCGATATCAGTATTTTAATCCACATCTGTTAAGACAACTGCCTCTTTCCACTGGGACTTTCCGGTCTGGGAGCATTGAAGTAGCCAGGGCATCTTGGGGCGTTTTTAGGTAGGTCTTCTCTTGACTAGGGCTTGATTGTTTCTACTTGGGCTGCCTTTGGGTTCTGGGTTGTACAGAGTCCGGATGAGAGGCTCAGTAAAGATAAAAGGGAAACAGTTGCGTTTCTGAAGTGCCTCCAAATCTCGGATGGTGGCAGCCTCCTCCCTCCACCCCTCCCAGCAAGGAAAGGACAGCGTGTGGTGAAAGAACCATCAGAAGAACTGCAGCCATGGGTCCTCCCTCTATGTCAGGGTAAGTGTGGAATCCTTGAACAGAAACAGAAGCTGGTGAACCGGCTGTGAGTGAATATGCATGCAAAAATGTCTTTTATTGTTTCTCAAGCCAAGTATATTTTTGATCTGTTTCCCTGGAGACCGGAATAGGGAGAAACTTTACTAAGTGGAGTATAATTTTGCCGACTCCACTTCCTTTCCAGTTCTCCAAGTTAGTCATCTTGTCTATTCACCTGAACTGGTTTTATCCAAGGTTACTTAACTTCTTTGTTGCTAAATTTAACTTTTCTCTCCTAATCCTGACTCTCCTTTGCTACCAATGCTCTTTTCAAAGTCCTATCCACCTCTACTTAAAATCTTTCAGTGGCTTTGCTTTTAGAATTAATACTCAAATCTCCAGCCAGCATGGTCAGACCCAGATCTCTCCAAATTCATTCCATTGATATTTTACTTCTCCAATGGGCCACATGTGTTTCCTGATACCAGGGTTTTGCACATTTTCCTTCACCCATTTTTATGTATGCCTCAGTTTATCTGTTAACACCACAAATACTGTGGAACAATAAATTTTTGCTACTTATGCACTCAGTTTATGATAATTTGTTACAGCAGCTCTAGAAAACTAATATACTCACCAACACTTTTATTTTCCTTTTTAAAAAAAATTTTAAAAATATAAATTTACTTATTTTAATTGGAGGCTAATTACTTTACAATATATTATTGTAGTGGTTTTGCCATACATTGACCTGAATCTGCCATGGGTGTACATGTGTTCCCCATCCTGAACCCGCCTCCCACCTCCTTCCCCATCCCATCTCTCTGGGTCATCCCAGTTATTTTCCATTTTTAAAATGATCATTATAGCCATCCTTTTGGGTGTGAAGTGGTATCTCATAGTTTTGGATTGCATTTCTTTAATGCAGGTGATTTTGAACTTTCACATGCTTATTAGCCATTTTTATATCTCCTTGGATCCTCTGTTCATTTTTCAATTGGATTATTGGTCTTTTATTATTGAGTTTTAGAAGATTTTTTTTATAAATCTAGAAAGAAGTCCTTTATCCTTTGTGTGTGTGTGTGTGTGTTAGTCACTCAGTTGTGTCCAACTCTTTGCGACCCCATGGACTGTAACTCGACAGTCTCCTCTGTCTATGGGATTTTCCAGGCAAGAACACTGGAGTGGATTGCCATTCCCTTCTCCAGGGAATCTTCCTGACCCAGGTATCGAACCTGGGTCTCTGCTTTGCAGGCATATTCTTTGCTGTCTGAGCCACCAGGGAAGCTCCTTTTATCCTTTATACATTTTGCAAACATTTTCTCCTCTGCTCAGGTGGTCTTTTCCCTCTCTTGATAGTCTTCTTTGAAGCATGAAAGTTTTTACTTTTGATGAAGTCCAATTTATCTATTTTTTCTTTTGTTGCAGTGTTTTTGGTGTTTTATCTAGTGCCCTTCTATCTTGACCTAGCTCAAATGTTCCTCCCGCAAGGAAGACAGCGTTCCTCTGATGTATGCTCTCACAAAACCATTTTTGTAATTACAGACTTATTGGAGAGATTTATTCAATTGTCTTTCCCTCTAGATGATAAACTCCAGAAGAGTTTATCCATTGTGTCCCCAGCAGAGTGCCTGCTATGTAGCAAGTGCTCAGAGTTCTTGAATGAATAAATGTGGACTTGACTCAATGGACCATTCCCCGTGTGAAACACTCTTGGTGTGGTCTTGATAACGTTCACTCTCCTGCTTCTCCTGCTTCCTGGCTGCTCCTCAGGCTGTTCCGCTGGTTCCTCTTCCTTTACTTTTCCTGTGGTCATAGGCCCTTTTCTCTTCTCCCTCTCCGTTCTCTCTTTGTCTCTGTTGCCAAGACTTTAATTGCATACTTAAAGCTAATGACACTCAACTGTTTCCTACCTAGATGGTTCTCCTCAACTGCAAACCACTGAAAAAACTGTGTATTTTTTTGTTAAGTGAAATGTTCTATAAATGGCAGTTAGGTCAAGTTGGTTGATAGTGTTGTTCTTGCCTTCTGTGTTCTTATGAATTTCTGTCAGCACGTTCTATAAGTTATTGACAAAGGAATACTGAAATCTGAATATAATTTTTGATTACTCCTTGCAATTCTATCAGTTTTTGCATTGTGAATCTTGGAGCTCTGTTTTTTAGGAGCATAAACACTTTGGATTGTTATGCTCCTTCGATGAATTGACCTTTTTATCATTATAAATTTTTTCTCTGAAATCTACTTTGATATTATTATAGCCACTCTGGCTTTCTTTTAATACCAGCATGGTATGTCTTTTTCTGTCCTTTTACTTTTACCTAGTTATGTCCTTATATTTAAAATATATTTAAAAGAAATTATTTATCTGACTGAGCCATATCTTAGTTGTGGTACACAGGATCTTCAGTCTTCATTGCGGCATGTGGGGTCTTTTAGTTTTGACAGGCAAATTCTTAGTTGCACATGGCATGCAAGATCTGGTTCCCTGATCAAGCCTGGGCCCCCTGCTTTGGGAGCAAGGAGTCTTAGCTGCTGGACCACCAGGGAATTTCCTAAAGTGTATTTATTTCACTTATCCTTATTCCTTCTCCAGTGTTCTTCCTTTCTTTATGTAGATACATTTCCTTTTCTCTAAAGAACTTCTTCTAACATTTCTTGCAAGGCAGATCTATTGGCAACAAATTCCTTCAGTTTTTTCTTGTCTGAGAGAGTCTGTTTCTCCTCCACTTTTGAAGAATAATTTTGTAGGGTACAGAATTCTAGGCTGGTAGTTTTTTTCTCTCAACACTTTAAATATTTCAGTCCACTTTCCTCTTGCTTGCATGGTTTCTGAGAAGTTGGATGTAATTCTTATCTTTGCTCCTCTATAAGTAAGGTGTTTTCCCATCTGGTTTCTTTCAGTATTTTTTCTTTATCTTTGACTTCTATAGCTGTCAAATATTAGTAGTGTAGTGAATCTAGTCCCAGACCTTCCACCTTCACAAAAATTAATTCAAAATGAATCCCAGACTGGTTTTTGTTTCTTTTTGTCTTTTTCTTGCCTTCTTTTAAGATGTATACTAAGATGTATATCACCATCTACATGTGGCAAGAAGGTAAGTATTTTATAAGAAACCAAGAACAGCTAATCCTTAGGTAACCTGGGACATAACTTAAGAACTAGGTGATTTAGGACCTTAAGTAAAATTGTGACTGGGTCATGTTATCATGCCCACAACATCAGAAGTGCTTCAGTTCCCTGCCATCATGGGGACTCAGCTTGTTTCTTTCCTTGATTTTCCTACTCTTCCTGCCAGCAGTCAACCCCTTCAGTCTCTTCTCTGAATATCATTTGTTTGTTCATTGATTTTGCTTACTCATGGCTTCTGCTTCTTTGTGGCCTCAAAACCTCTGCAACCTGCCCCCTCTTTTTTGTGTTCACTTAATTTCACAACCTGTTATCAGCTTCTGCATCTCAGTTTCAACTGTGCAAGAGAGTGAATCTGATTGATTCATTTAGGCATGGCCAGTTCTCTGGGCAACGCTCTTGTGCCAGGTCACATCATGGTCATCATTCATTTATTTGCCTATTTAACAAATATTCAAAGGGCTTTGGCTCACATTCAGGCAATCTATCATAAGGTAGGTGCCCAATCCTGGGCTAGTAGCTGTGGTTGGAGTAGAGTGGAGGATGAGGTCATAAAGTGGTAACAGCATGGAGATCTACCAATATATTTAAGAAACTGTCTTAGGAAGGGGTTGTGGTCATACCAAGCATTCTAAGCCTTGACCAGTTCAGGAAACAAATTCCAGCAAGACTTGTGGCAGAAATCATTGAAAGTAATTCAAAATTAAGACCCCTGGTGCCAGGTGTGGTGGCGTTTGCCTGTAGTCCCAGCTACTCGGGAGGCTGAGGCTGGCCGGTCGTTTAAGCCCAGGAGTTCTGGGCTATAGTGCGCTATGCTAATCAGGTGTCTGCACTAAGTTTGGCATCAATATGGTGACCTCCCAGGAGTGCAGGATCAACAGGTTGCCTAAGGAGGGGTGACCAGCCCAAGTTCAGAACCCTCATGCTGAGAGAGTGGTATTTTACATAACTGATGAATAGAAGTGTCTTTTGAGATATAAGTACTGAAGGTGACAGAGTTAATTTAGGGGATGGGAAGCAGAGGTCATTTAATGTGAAACTAAAGAGTTGATTCATGTTCTGGCCTGATGAATAGTTGTCCCATTTTTGCTGCAGGAGCACTTTTAAGGTTAAGATTCCCTAAGAAATTCTGTGCCCTAAAACCATGAGAGACGTCTTGATCTGGAAGACCGTCTGAGGAAAGAAGCTTAGAATGTTTGATTTTGAACATGGATTAACTACACAGTTCAAAAATTTTAATAAACTGATCCACATAGTAACTGTTGAATTGATCCTCCTGGAATAATATCAGCCAAAACTGGGAATTTGACATTGGCATCTTCTTTCCTATTAACAGACTCAGCTTGTTGCCTTCCTCCCCACTCTGTTCCCCCCCGCCCCGCTTTCCTCCCTTCCTTCCTCTTTCAAAATGTTTTTTGTTTTTCAAGGAATTAAAAAGTATATCATATTATTAAGAAATTAAGAAATAGATCAATCACTTAAATATATTACATGAATGTGTATAGTTTAAAGATTAATCATCCAATGAACTTTCATAAACACACTATTTAGGTTAAGAAACAATATATTATGAGGGTTCTGTAATGCTCCCTGTGGGCCCTTCCACAATTATATCCCCCTCCCTCCTGCACAGAGATAACCTCTGCCTGACTTCTATGTGAGTTATCTTCTAGTCTCTATAATTATCCTTACAATTCCTAATACCTCAGTATTCCTCTACCATACATTGTTTTGCTTCATAAAACAGTAACATGCACAAAACTAGTTTAGTAAGACAGTGTACAGTTCCTCTTTAGATGCAGGCCCCCAGGAGAAGGTGAAATGATGGTCTCTGGTCAGAGGTAACCTCATGTTCCCTGAAAATTTACAAGGCAAAAGCACAAGTGAGTCTATGGGAAATGGGGCTCATCAAAATTGGCCTCCATGGCAGAGTGAAGTGTCAGCCAAATACAGGACATCAGGCAGGGATGTGATCAGGAAGAGTAGGTGGCTGAATATTTTGTGATTTGAAATTCCCGTGGCCTACTTCCAACTCCTGGGAATGGTTTAGAGCAAAACATTTTTCTGAGAGTGAAATAAATATCTTCACATAATGCAGACAGGAGGGCATCAAGGGAAGAGCAGAAACTTCATTCACATATGGTCAAGACAAGCTTTCTGGTGATGCTTCAAACACCAGAACCAGCTAAAGATTTATGGTCAACCAGAAGGGCTGTGGGAATGAGCCCCTCAAAAAGAAGAGATGATGTTGATGGTAATGATGGTAACTGAATGCTTACTGTGAGACCCACATGGAGCTAAGCAGTGTCCAAAATTGTCTCATTTAATCTTCATAACAATCCAGAGAGGTAGATATTAATATAATGCTTGTTGTCCAAATGAAGAGATTGAGCCTCTGAGAATTTTTTAATTAAAAAACTGGCCCAGCATCACACAGCTGGTAAATTGCTTCACAGGTTTTCCAGGGATCAAGGCCACATTATCTGCTGGGAGAGAGATGAAGAGACTAGCACAGGTGGTGAGCTGATGGGAGCATGCTCGGGCTTGTGGCAATAATAATAAAATTAGGGGAATTCCCTGGTGGCCCAGTATTTAGAATCTGCACTTTCACTGTGAAGGGCCTGGGTTCAATGCCTGGTCAGGGAACTAAGATCCTACAAACCACACTGCCAAAGGGAGAAAAGGCAGCATTTACTGCATGTGCACTAAGTACCTGACCCAGTGCTAAGCACTTTACATGCATTAACTTGAGATGAAATAAAAACCAAATACACAGAACTGGCACATGAGGGACCAAGCTTGAGGCTTTTGAAAGAGAAGTACCCTTCTACCCACATCAAATGGGCAAATAAATAAATAAAGTTCTAGTTGTACTGTAGATGTTTCTTCTGATCAGAGATATATATTTATTCAAATTTTATTTATGAAGTGCCTCTTGTCTCCCAGGTATTGTTTTAGGCACTGAGAACATAGCAGAGAACAGAACAGGCTCAAGGAGAAGATGAACGTTCAAAAACATATAAAGAAATATTCAGAAGCGTCCGTATTTTTGACCCTCTGATCAATGTCACCAGAAAAGGAAAAAAGAAAAAGACTGTTACAGTTGCTACTGGTGCTACTAAATTGTGTCCTTGTCTAATTTCATTTCAGCAAGGCTTTACTGTGAACCACTAATGTGCCAGGCACCGTGTGTGGAGGCACTGGCCCAAAGATGAAGATGAGGTTTCTCTCCTTGAGAAGCGCAGTGTGGGAGACAGACAGGTAAGTGGATAATTATATTACGGATGATTTGTGCTATGATTGGGGTATGAACAGAATTCCGTAGGAGCAGAGAAGAGTGACTAATCCTGCCTGAGGGTGTCAGCTAATGTTTAATGGAAGAGAGGACATGTTAACTGGGTCTAAGGGAGGATAGGAGATGGCCAGATGGAGATGGAGAGAAAAGACATCTAGGGAGGAGTCGTTTGTGGATAGAGTGACGAAGGGACTAGTGCTGAGTTCTGAGACGTGGCCTGCACGTGGACAGCCTGGATCCCTTAGACAGTGGTGGGATGGATTAGTCCACAGGGTTAACAATTTATTGAAAGGAGGATTGAGGCTTGTTAAATGACTGGGTTGATAAACAACCCACTGACTCTTTCTCTATGCAGAAACCATTCAGGCATCCATCATAGTTTCTCCACTTTGTGTTTAAGCTGAAGTATCAAAAACACTTAAATCACTGCCGTTCATATTTGGGGAGGGCAGTGTAAATTGGTATGGCCCACATGAAAAGCAGATTTGCACTATCTGTAAAATTACAAATGGTGTATACATCTTATGACCAAGCAGTTTCACATCTAGGAATATATCTTCAGATGCACCCACTCACACATGGAATAACTTATGCATCACATTGTTGTTTCAGTTCAGTCGCTCAGTTGTGTCCAACTCTTTGTGACCCCATGGACTGCAGCACGCCAGGCCTCCCTGTCCATCACCAACTCCTGGAGCTTACTCAAACTCATGTCCATTAAGTCGGTGATGCCATCCAACCATCTCATCCTCTGTCATCCCCTTCTCCTCCCGCCTTCAATCTTTCCCAGCATCAGGGTCTTTTAAATGAGTCAGTTCTTCTCAGCAGGTGGCCAAAGTATTTGGAGTTTCAGCTTTAGCATCAGTCCTTCCAATGAATATTCAGGACTGATTTCCTCTAGGATCCACGGTTGGATCTCCTTGCTGTACAAGGGACTCTCAAGAGTCTTCTCCAACACCACAGTTCAAAAGCATCAATTCTTCGGTGCTCAGATTTCTTTATAGTCCAACTCTCACATCCATACATGACGACTGGAAAAACCATAGCTTTGACTAGATGGACCTTTGTTGGCAAAGTAATGTCTCTGCTTTTTAATATGCTGTCTAGTTTGGTCATAACTTTTCTTCCAAGGAGCAAGTGTCTTAATTTCTTCATGACTTCAGTCACCATCTGCAATGATTTTGGAGCCCCCAAAAAAGTCTGTCACTGTTTCCTTTGTTTCCCCATCTATTTGCCATGAAGTGATGGGACAGATGCCATGATCTTAGTTTTCTGAATGTTGAATTTTAAGCCCACTTTTTCACTCTCCTCTTTCACTTTCATCAAGAGGCTCTTTAGTTCTTCTTCACTTTTGACATAAGGGTAGTGTCATCTGCATATCTAAGGTTATTGATATTTCTCCCGGCAATCTTGATTCCAGCTTGTGCTCCATCTAGCCCAACTTTCTCATGATGTACTCTGCCTATAGGTTAAATAAGCATTACTGTTTGCTAAAGCAAAAGACTGGATACAAATTAAATGTTCATCAAGCGGGGATTGGTTAAATAAAGTATGGTATCTCTTTAAGAGGGGTTACTAGTCAGTTTAAAAAGAAAACAGAGCATAAGGTAGTTCTTTATAGTATTGTTTGGAATGATACATTGTTGAAGGAAAAAGAGCAAAAAACAGACCATTTGTATAAATTGGGGATGGAGAGAATTCAAGTCTTCCATGGAATGTCCCAACAAAGAACCCTGGGCTGCCCTGCCTCCAGGCTCCTTGTGATATGTAATTAGAAAGGTCAGCTGAGAAGGAGTCTTCAGTGACTTGTAGCCAAAAGCATCCAGTTACAGCTCTGAGGTCTGCAGAGATCTTTATGTTTGGACCAGGAATAATGCAGAAGAGTGAAATCTTTGATTTGCAGAAACTCTCCAGTTGACTCGATTTTAACTCCAATGGGCATCCCCAAGTGCTTTCTCTCTCGGGGTATGCTGAGCTCTGGATCTCTGGGCAGCCAGTCCTTCACATGATGCAGGTGTGGGGCTTCTGTGCAGAGACACAATCTGGCAGAATTCAACCTGCCTCCTTTTAAAAGACAGCCTCATCAAAACAAAAATGCTGAATGCATGGAAGAACATATGTGCAGTCAGGGGCAAGAGGGCAGTGCACTGGATGCTAAAATCAGACCTTATAATGTGGAATTTAGACAAGCCATTCTCTGCCTGCAGAGTTCCATTCAGTTGCTCAGTCGTGTTCGGCTCTTTGTGACCCTATGGACTACAGCATGCCAGGCCTCCCTGTCCATCACCAACTCCCAGAGTTTACCCAAACTCATGTCCATTGAGNGACAAGCCATTCTCTGCCTGCAGAGTTCCATTCAGTTGCTCAGTCGTGTTCGGCTCTTTGTGACCCTATGGACTACAGCATGCCAGGCCTCCCTGTCCATCACCAACTCCCAGAGTTTACCCAAACTCATGTCCATTGAGTCGGTGGTGCCATCCAGCCATTTTGCCTGCCAAAGGATCCAGATAATCCTGCCTTGCCACAGTGACTGTAGAGCTAAGAAGTCTCTGGATCAAGCCATGTGATCTGAGAACTTGTCCACATAGCTGAAATTGTCCTGTCAGTGTCATTCAGACAATTTCAAGGACTCACTGTCACTCACTCATCTATTCTTTCAAGAAAATTATTTGTCCCCTGCACTCTATTAGGTGCTAGAGATACAACAGTGAGCAGAACTGAACTGGCCTTGCCTTTATGGACTTCCTGTCTGGAGGAGGAGATGGCCATTAGTTGAATATTATCCAGTAGGTATACAATGGTAACTGAGCAAAGTATGGTAAAGGAAGTGTTCATGGTGGATAAGAGTGGTTAAGAAAGATAACTGTATTTGAATAGGATCAGGGAAGGCCTACCTGAGGAAATGATACTTGAGCTGACATCTGAAGAATGAGTGAGATAATTAGGTGATTGGGAGAAAAGTGTTTCAGCAGAAGGAATAGTTCCTGCAAAAGGCCCTGGGGTTGGGGGTAGAATAGAACACTCAAAGAATTGGCAGAAGGCTGGTGTGGTTAGAGGGCAGAGGTGGGGTGGGGGTTGCTGGGAGGCGAGACTAAAGCCTGGAAAGGCAACACCAAGAGACGTATATTTTCGTAAGAGCCAAGGAATACCATTTGTGGTATAGAGTATTGGTTGTTCTTCAATATCCTTTTCCCCCTCTATTCTTTCAGTGTTTAAATCCTAGAGTTTTGGCTACTCATTTAAAAGATAACTTTCCATACTGACTTGCATATGGATTTGCCCACGTGACCAAGTTCTGAACAGTGGGTTGTGAGCAAAGGACAGGCTTCCGTTTCTTCCTGTTTCCTTCTCATCAGCTGAAATCTCCTCACTGGGCTGAAGGAGTCATCCTAGACTTTGAGATAGAAGCCATATGCTAAGGATGGCAAAGCAGCAAGACAGACAGAGACTAGATCCCCATCATCATGAAGCATGCACAGTAGCCCAGGCTGCTAAACTCAGACTGCATGTGACATGTTGATCCGTGTCGTCATGAAGCATGCACGGCAGCCCAGGCTGCTAAACTCAGACTGCATGTGACATGTTGATCCGCGTCGTCATGAAGCATGCACGGCAGCCCAGGCTGCTAAACTCAGACTGCATGTGACATGTTGATCCCCATCATCATGAAGCATGCACGGCAGCCCAGGCTGCTAAACTCAGACTGCATGTGACATGTTGATAAATTTCTGGTGCTTCCCTGGTGGCCCAGATGGTAAAGCATCTGTCTGCAATGCGGGAGACCCAGGTTCAATCCCTGGGTCGGGAAGATCCCCTGGAGAAGGAAATGGCAACCCACTCCAGTACTCTTGCGTGGAAAATCCCATGGACAGAGGAGCCTGGTGGACTACAGTCCATGGAGTCACAGAGTCGGATACAACTGAGTGACTTTACTTACTTACTGATAAATTTCTAACCTGTTTAAATTAGATAGTCTTTATCATGAAAGTTACACCTGTATTCTCAGTTACCGTTACAGACTGAATGTTTGTGTCCCCTCAAAGTTCATATGGTGAAATCCTAACCCCAATGGTATTAGAAGGCAGGGCCTTTGAGAGGTGATTAGGTCATGAGGGCGGAGCTCCCATGAATGGGATTAGTCTTTATGAAAGAGGCTCCAGAGAGCTCTCTTGCCCCTCCTACCATGTGAGGACACAGTAAGAACACATCTGTGAGCCAGGAGGGGGCTCTCACGAGACACTGAACCTGCCAGCACTTTAGTCTTGGACCACCCAACCTCCAGAACTGTGAGAAATAAATGTTTGTTATTCAAGCCAGCAGCCTATGGGACTTTTGTTATGGCAGCCTGGAAGGACTAAAACAGTGTCACACCACTGAAGTGTTCTCCATGACAGAATCAGATTTCTGTCTTGAAGTAATCACTCTGGCTGCTGAGTGGAAGGCAAAAGCAGAACTACTGGAGCCCCCGTCAAGGAGGACAGTGTCTAGGACCTGCAAAATAGCTATGAAGATTGTACTGGAGTGGACTGGAACACCTTTCACCTGGTGTAGTGGAAAGAGCATAGACTCTGCCCTCAGGGATGGTTAGGTTCTGCTCCTGGATCCACTCCTTTGTCTCTGTGACCTTGGGCAAGTTACTTAGCATCTCTGAGTCTTACCTATAAATACAGATTGAGGTTCTCTGTAGGGTAGGGGCTATATGGTTAATTTTAAGGTGGCTTTCAGACTTGAATTGCAACATCAGCTCTTCCCTGGGTCTGCAGCCTGCTGTCTTACCCCCCAAAGACTTTGGACTTGTCAGCCTCCATGATAAATTTTTCCTTAAGATGAATGTGCCAATCCTTTAAGATAAATCCCCCCTCTGAACTGTCTATCTATCTATCTACACACCATATTAGTTTTGTTTCTCTGAAGAACTCTGACTAATAAAGGGTAAACTTTCTATTATTTATAATATACATAACAGCAAGTGCACAATTATGAAGGGCACAGATTGCTGATTTTGTACAGAGTGAACACACTCAACCACCATCCACAAGAAGATATAAAACATTGGAATTCTGTGAAGGTAGCTGTGTCAAAGGCATAGTGTTTCACTCTAAATCCCTACATAAAAACAGATATAACAATCAGCAAAACTACAATCCCATGGATAACATTTACAACAAAATTAGATGGCAAGATAATCCCCCACAAAACCCAAAATACAAGTGGGTGAGGACAAGGCACCAAGACCCAGAATTGGCATGTGTGCAGAAGCAAGCAGAGGAAGCAGTGAGCTTCTGATGAGCCTGAGAATAGGAGGGACATAAAGATAACGGATAGGTGCTGGTGGGTCAATTTGAGAACGTGGCAGAAACTGGAAGGGGTTTTACCTGATCCAGCAGTGAGTGCTGCAGTAGCAGCAAGCAGTCTCCAGGAAGGTTTGATATAAATAAGCACTCTAGCCCTAGTGAACTCTCAAGATGGGCTGGCCATCAGGGCTGTCTGCCAGGACAGGAGCCCACGCTAAGAAGAAAGTACTTGGAGAAGAATCAAAACTGGGCAGGATAGGTACAACAAAGATAAAGAGAAGACAAGGCTCAGACAAGAATGGGGAGGGGAGCAGAGCCAAGAAACCTTAGAAAGCATGCTGCCACATTTTTTATTACTATATGAGAATAGCAGAAAAGAGAACTCTGTGAACTTAGGAGACTCACTCTGACCCGGAGTCAGATACAACTGAGATCACTCACACACACAGACACACACAGCACATCCTAGTATATGTCTTATGGTGAATATACATATATATTATATTTCTGTAGGTTATAAACCTAGCAGTTAAAATTCTGGGTCACAGGATATACATATGTTCAGCTTTAGCAGGTGCTGTAAAGTATTTTCCACAGTGCTTCTATCAATGTGGGGGCTTCCCTGGTGGTTCAGTGATAACCAATTCACCTGCTAAGCAGGAGACATGGATTCAATCCCTGGGTCGGGAAGATCCCCTGGAGAAGGAAACGCTAACCACTCCAGTATTCTTGCCTGGGAATTCCTGTGGACAGAGGAACCTGGTGGGCTACAGTCCATGGGGTCGTAGAATCAGAATGACTTAGCAACTAAGCATCAACAGCCTATCAATGTATACTCGTTACCAGTGTGCAAGAGTTCTTGTTGCCCATATTCTTACCCACACTTGCTCTTTTCTGTCTGTTTTCATTTTAGCCATTTTGATGGACTATAGTGAAATCTCACTGTGGTTTTAATTTACATTTTTCCTGGTGTCTAATAAGGTTTAGCACTTTTTCAAAAGCTTAATGGCCATTTAGGGTTCCCATTTATAAAACACCTGTTCAAGTCTTTTACCCATTTAAAAAACTGAGTTGTCTCTCTTTTCCTGATTGATTTATTCATTTTTATGATTCTGAGATTCATCTTATATTCTATAACCAGTCCTTTGGCAGATATATATTGGTTTAGCCAAAAAGTTTGTTTGGGTTTCCGATAGATATTGTGGATATTATGGAAAACCCAAACAAACTTTTTGGCTAACTCAGTATTTCTTCTTCCATTCTCTGGGTTTCCTTTTTTATTCTCTCAATGATGACTTTTGATAAATAGAAGTTCTCAATTTTAGTGTAGTCCAGTTTATCAATCTTTTTCATTTGGTTAGTTATTTTAAATTTTATGTCCTGTTTACAAAATCTTTGTCTACTCCAAGTCATGGATATTTTGTTAAGTTATTATCAAGAAGCTGTATTCAGTCTATGATCCATTTAGAATTGATTTTTGTGTACAGTGTGAGGTAGAGATTGTCTGGCACCTTTTATGGGAAAAAAAAATCATCCTTTCCCCCGGGAATTAGAACTTTATCATAAATCAAGTGACCGTAAATTTAGGGGTCCGTTCATGGAGTTGGTTCCATTTGTCTATCCAATATCATGCTGTTTTAGATATTATGTGTGTGTTTGTGTGTGTGTGTGTGAAGTCGCTCAGTCGGGTCCAACTCTTTGCGACCCTGTGGACTGTAGCCCACCAGGCTCCTCTGTCCATGGGGATTCTCCAAGCAAGAATACTGGAGTGGGTTACCATTTCCTTCTCCAGGGGATCTTCCCAACCCAGGGATCAAACCTGGGTCTCCTGCATTGCAGGCAGACGCTTTATCCTCTGAGCCACCAGGGAAGCCTTAGATATTATAGATTTATAATAAGTTTGGATATCTGGTTATTGGGTAGATAAGCCTTCCAACTTCTTTTTCTTCAATACTGTCTTTACTGTTTTGTCTCTTTAATTTCCATATAAATTTTAGAGTCAGCCTATCAATTTTTATTTGGAGAAGGCGATGGCACCCGACTCCAGTACTCTTGCCTGGAAAATCTCATGGACGGAGGATCCTGGAAGGCTGCAGTCCATGGGGTTGCTGAGGGTCGGACACGACTCAGCAACTTCACTTTCACTTTTCACTTTCATGCATTGGAGAAGGAAATGGCAACCCACTCCAGTGTTCTTGCCTGGAGAATCCCAGGGACAGGGAAGCCTTGTGGGCTGCCGTCTATGGGGTTGCACAGAGTCGGACACAACTGAAGCGACTTAGCAGCAGCAGCAGCCGCAGCATCAGTTTCCACTGAAACATTTACTGGGGATTTGACTGGGATTGCATTTAATCTTTTGACACATCTGGGGGAAGTAGACACACTATTGAATTTTACAATCCATTGGTATATATTTTTCTGTTTATTTAGGTTTTCTTTAATTTTTTTACTACTGTTTCCTAGTTTTGCATGTAGAATCTTGAATAATTTTAATTAGATTTATTTCTTGGTATTTGATGATTTTTTGATGTATGATAAATGACATCACTTTAAAAATTTCAACTCTAATTGTTATTGCTTATATATAGAAATACAATTGATTTTAAAATATTGACCCTTATATCTGGTGACCTTGATGAACTCTTTTGTTAGTTTCGTACATTCTTTTTTCTTCATGTACAGTCTTATAGTCTCTAAATAAAGTTTCCTTTTCATCTTTATACCTCTTATTCCTTTTCAGCTCAGATCTCCAGTATAATGTTGAATAGAAGTAATAATAGAGACATTCTTGTCTTGGTTTTAGTCTCAGGAGGAAATCTTTTAGTATTTCACTAGTAATCATAATATTTGATGTGGTAGGGGCCCTGCACAGGTGTGTGATCCTTTGAGGAGAACATCTCCATAAGGAGAATGACCTGGCCTGTGGCACTGGAGCCTGAATGTGGTGAGAAGGACCTTGCAGTATTAGGGCGGTACAGTACGGGGCTTCAGAGCCCAGGCAGACTAAGGAGGGCATGTGAGGCAGCCCGGTGTGGTGTGTTGATGCCCCAGTAGGGGGAGGCACAGGTCTACATGTGGTGAGAGGTATTAGACCCCTGAAGGGTAAGGAGAGCTTTTACATAAGGGATGGCCTGGCACAGGGTGTCAGAACCCTAGTTCAGATAGAAAGATATTTATGGAAGATTTGCAGAGGAAGGGAAGTGGAGGTTATAGGAGATTGATAACATACAAAGGGTTGAATACAGTCAGGAAATATATTGAAGAAAGTGGGAACCAGGTTTCTTACTGTTAGAGAAAGAAGTTATAAATATGAAAAGAGGTGCAACTAGAATGAATGCTACAGCTATGCCTAAAAATGCCTTCAGATTACAAAACTACAGCCCACTATATGGGTTGAATGGCTCCCCACCTCTGCCTCCCCCTCCCCAAAGTTATATCCATATTCTAACCTATAGAACCTACAAATATGACCTTATTTGATAAAAGGGCCTTTGTCAATATAATTAAGTTATGGATCTCAAGATGAAATCATCCTGTGTTTTGAATGGGCCCTAAATCCAATGGCAGGTGTCCTTCTAAGAGAAAGGCAGTGGCTCCTGCATTATAGGCAGACTTGAGAGACACAGAGGAGAAGGTGTTGTGAAGATAGAGGCAGAGATTGGAGTGATATGTCTATAAGCAATGGAGCTCCAAGGACTGACACAGTCATCAGACACTTAGGAGAAAGGCATGGGATGGATTCTGCCTCAGAGCCTTCAAAAGGAACAAAACCTGCCAACACCAGGATTCTGGACTATGAGAGAAATTCTTAATTATTTCAGGCCACAACGTTTGTGGTAATTTGTTACAGTGACCCCAGAAAACTAATACAGCCACTAAGTCCAAATGAAACATTATCCCAATTTTATCTTGACCCCAGGAACTGTCTTAGCATTTCAACACCCTCTGCATAAGGAAACAGGTAACAAAGCGGGGAGTTGGAATGGAAACAGCATCTTAACCAATTTTGGTTAAAATACCAGTTCTTCAAATTTTGGAAAAATCATAAAACTTTGAATACATGAATAGGGCCCCTCCCAGGACATTGGAAGGGGTCTGGCCAAGTGAGAGTCCCTGAAGCTTACAAATGATAAGTTTTACAGGTGGGAGGCACAGTGTAGTGTTATAAAGCCAAGCACTAAGTCAGATGGTCTGGGTTCAAATTCTAGTTCAGAAGTACCTGGCTGTTGACTTCAAACAAGTTACTTAAACTTTCTGTGCCCCAATTTCTTCCTCTGTAAACTATAAATGATAAAAACAATATTTACCTCATAGGGTTATTAACATGATCAAGTGACACAATACATATAAGTTGCCTAATACATGTAACACATATGGAACATTGCATACCCCATGGTAAGTACTCAATACACATTAGCCATTCTATGATTTACTGGGCCAGCCAATGTTCTAGGCATTGGGGTGTAAAGACAAATGAGAAATGGCCCTTTCCTTCAAGAAGCTCACTTTAGAGGGGAAATGGACTACAAAATGATCACAATACGTTTGCTTAATTGGGATCTACATATGTAGTAGGAAAATAAAGAAATATATGAAAAAGATAAACACCAAATCTGGAACACTGGTTGATTTGTTGGCCAGTTAGTGATAGAGAAAAGAAGGCTATTGGGCAGAAGATGAGGAAATGGAACTATAGGCAATATTTTATTGTTTAAACCAGGTATGTTGCTTTGGCTTCTCTGGTGGGTCAGCAGTAAAAAAATCCGCCTGCAGTGCAGGAGCTGCTGGAGACACAGGTTTGATCCATGGGTCGGGAAGATCCCCTGGTTGCATGGCATCCCAGCTGCAATATTCTTGCCTGGAAAATCCCATGGACAGAGGAGCCTGGCAGGCTGTTGTCCATAGGGTTGCAAAGAACAGACACGATTGAAGCAACATAGCACACATGCACACACTTACTGTTTTACTTTTTATAACTTTCTGTATTTTTCACATATTGCATAGCAATTTTAAAAACTCCCAACCCTCAGTCATAGCCTAGAAACAGTAGAGGTGCTAGCCATTGAGGGGCTCTTTGGGCTTGGACAATGAGTTCTCCCACAGGCCTGTGCTAGAGACCGTCTTCTGTTTTCTGGACATATTGTGCAACCTTTGGGAGGAGGATGGAGTCCCCATAACAACTGAGACTAAATTTCCCTCCACCCCAATAGAATCAGACTAGGAGTCAGATTTAATGTAACATCTCCCCTACAAAGGAAAAAACAAAAAGAAACAAAATGTCTTGCTTATCAATTTGTGTTGAGTGAATGAATGGAAAGATGAATTCTGAATGGATGCTGAGGTAGTCGCACAATAATTATCAAAATTGTATTTGGATCATAGTGTAGGATAGGAAAATAGTGTCCTATTGTAGAATAATCCAGAAGCTACTTGAAAGTAAGCAGCCTCAGAGTTAAGAGAGAGAGATGAACCATGTTGTAACCCAAAACTGTGGTTTTGTTGGGGCCCCAGCCACTCTCCTGAGAGAGCTCCCTAAGGGCAGGCCAGACAGAAATCCTGGAAGAGAACCCTGGGGCAGCTTAAAGCTCAAACCTATGCCTACCCGGCTCCTCAGAGACATTGTGCTAATGGCCCTGGTGATAACAAATGGTTCTGTGTAGCCACAGCTGCCTCTTAAACTGGCTGGGGGCAAACTTGATTCAGAAGCATGATGGAGGGTGAAGCATCGAGTTTCCTATTCAGCAGGAAGCTGATGTCCAAGGAATGCAACCTGGCAGCTGCCCAGAAGGAAGACTTGACGATTGTGCAGGCTGTGGGGAAATGGCTTGCTTGTCCCAAGGCTTTCACTTTGAGGGTCTCTGGGGTTCAATGAACACCAATCACCAGCTGCAGTTCGCACGAGGAGGTTTGAGAAATTCAGCAGGAAATAAGCCTTGGGGTCAGGAGCCAGGTTGTGGTCTACAGTGTTTCATCCAGATTCAGTCCTTTGCTGACAACCAGGTGCTAGAGACCACCCCCTTCAGTGATCAAGACCCAACACATACTTCTCTGAAGTTAGGAACAAATGTCCAGAAGGAAATTTTCCAGGCAGGAAGTTCTATTTATTGGAACTTTTTTCCTTTGCAAATATTAAATTTGCTACTCAAATTACTTTAAGATTAGAAAAAAAGTGGGAAGGAGGGGTATTTATTGGGTCATAAACTTGCATTAGGTCCAGCTGGATCCAGGGGCTAAAATTACATGAGGAATCTGTCCCTCCATATGTTGCCTCTGTTTTCATGAGTATTAGTTCAGATGACCTCTCTCCATGTGAGGGCAAGAGAGTCACCAACATCTCAATGCTTAGCAGCCTCAGAGGAAGAAAAACATCTGATTCCCAGGAGTTCTAGTAAAACTCCAAGAACTGAATCATCTCATTCTCAGTAGTTCTAGTAAAACTCCGAGAACTGCATCTTGTTAAGATTGGCTTTGGTTGTCAGCCCATCTCTGATCCATTGTGACTGGGGAGGTAGATGGTCAGATACATAACTATTAACGCGGCTGTTGGAAGTATCAGGTGAAACCTTGCCTAAGGATGTGCTTTGTAAGCTGTAAAGCACAGTATTCAGTACAGGTCTGGCCATTAGGTACATGGAAAAGACATGCCCATTGCCCCATGTAAACCAAATGAATTGAGAGTGTGGGAGAATTAAGTTCCCAAAAGCAAGTTAGGGTATTCTTATTGCAGGGAGGCTGGATGCTCTTCTGGCAGCAAGAGGAGTGGTGCTTAACAGAAGAAACAGGTGAGACCCAGCCATCTCCCCAGGTTTTCCTCTATCTCTTAACACCACCCAAATAAATTATGATTCCATAGGTCTGAGATAGGTCCCGCAAATTATATTTTTACAAAGTTCCTTCAGATGACTCTGCTAGGCAGAGTAATTCAGAAGCTACCAGTTAACCTAGCAGACAACCTCCTTAACACTTCTCCACTTTTTGTTCAATCGCTCAGTCATGTCTACTCTGTGACCCCATGGACTGTAGCCCACCAGGCTCCTCTGTCCATGGGATTCTCTAGGCAAGAATCCTGGAGTGGATTGCCATTTTCCACTCCCTACCCCAAATCGAAAGTGAATATGGGACTTCCCTGGTGGCACAGTGGATAAGAATCCACCTGCCAATGCAGGGGACAGAGATCTGACCCCTGGTCCAGGAACATCCCACGTGCCATGGATCATCCATACCCCTGCACCACAACTACTGAGCCTGCTGTCTGGGGTCCTCAAGCCACAGCTACTGAAGCCCATGAGCCCAGAGCCTGTGTCTTGCAGGAAGAGAAGCCACCACAATGAACAGCCTGCGCCCTGCAGCTAGAGGACAACCCCCTCTCCCTGTAGCTGGAGAAAGCCCGCGCACAGCAGCAAGACCCCAGCGCAACCAAAAACAAAACACGTCTTTAAAAAGTGGGTGTGTGTGCGGCTCTAGGTGATGAAATCAGGATTGCTTTTTTACTTAAAGGAGATAAAAATAAAGGATTGATCTTATATTTTGAGACCACAGAGATGACAGCATAAGTTAACGAATCTGTTACAAATCCCATCCCCCCTCAGCCCCTAATCCTGGACAAATAGGAGGTAAACGGAAGTGGCTCCTCTCCAGTGCTGGGCCTTAAGCAGGTCCACCAGGGCTCCTCCCACAAGCATTTACTCACTAACCCTCATTGCTCAGAAGGTAGTACAGGCGGTGGCTGAGGCCTGGCTCTGTCTTGGGAAAGGTACTTAGCATTTATCACAGCTTGAGGGCGGAGAGGAAAGGCCATGGACTACCAGATGGAGGAACAAGACCTCAGTTAAAAATTGATTTTATCCCCCTGCCAGTGGTTGCTTAGCTGCGAGACTTCAGGATAAACTGGAGTTAGATTAGCTGCAAAGGTAGGAGGGGGATGGGCAGGGTTGGTCAAGTGGTCCAGTCCCATTCTCTGTAACTCATCAGAGGACATGGATCAACTTAGTACTATTTATTATTATTTTTCATCTCTCTGTAATTTCTGTTGTATATTCTTTGAAGGCCAGAGGTCACCCCCGCCCCAATTCTATTTCCTATTCCCAGCCCCTAACCCAGTACTTTCTAGCTGACAGTTTCTCAAATAGTATTTGCTATTATGGATTTTATAATTTTGCAGAACATTTTCTCAAAACTCTTGAAAAGAAGATCTGACCCTCCATGGAGTCTCTGGAGCTTTGTAGAAACAGCAGGGTGTAAGATGAGTAGCCAGAGAATGCCCTCTGAAAAATGCAGTCAGAATGCAGGGCCAGCATGGTGCCAGGCACATGGCAGGCACACACAGCTTCACAAAATTAACGAGGCCCACAGTGGACTGGAGATGGGGCCAGTGCCTGATATGCTGGCAGGTCTTTGTGACCTCAGGAATCAAATCAAACAACCCCCCACCCAGGAACAGTCTGAGAAGCAATAGCTGCCAGCATAATGGCCCAGAAGAAAGGATAGCTCTAAATTCAGGTCTCAAAAGCCAAACAAAAAGAAATGATAGTACAACCCCTACCCTTTAATGAAGAATGTTCTAATGAGAGAGAAAAAAAAAAAAGTGCTAGTGGTACAGGTCAGACAAACTGTTCCTGCCCTGTAAAAATAATGACAGAATAATTCTGTAATAACTTACATTTTGTAACACCAAGCACCATGCACATATAATATACAAGCATTGTGGAGCATTGTGAGATTAAATAAAATCTTACAGCAACCCTATGATGGTCCACCTTTACAGGCCTCGGAAGAATTCAGAAACTTGCCCACGGTCCCTCGGCTCATAAGTGGAGGGGCTAGGCTTGAATCCAGACCTGCATGACTCTTGAACTCATGTATGAACCCCTACACTGTCTTTTTTTTTTTAAGGTGACAAATATTTTCAGTGTTATTTGTGAATGAATCAGATCTCTTCCTGGCCCCTCCCTCTGCTAACAAAGGAGTCTGGGACAGTGAGCTCCTTGTTCAGTCCTAAAGGACTGTAACTCAGGGCTCAGCCTCTCTCAGGAGACAGCCCCTGAACTCCAGGTTGAATTTAAGTTGAGATTAGAAAGGCTCTCATGATCATGAGTTTAGGGATCTGAACATCCCTAGAGTTTAGGGATCAAGTTCCATGCAGGGGGTGACAGAGGATGAGATAGTCAGATGGCATCATGGACTCAGTGGACATGAGTTTGAGCAAACTCTGAGAGATAGTGAAGGACAGGGAAGCCTGGCAGTCCATGAGGCCACAGAGTCAGATACGACTGAGCCTCTGAACAACAACAGGGGTTGTTGGGGCAGATGAAAGTGGGGCAGAGGCAAAGATTGTGTGGGAACCCAGGGAATATCTGAGCTAGAGTTCGCAAAGCCTCTTTTCTTTCCCTGAGAGTCTCCAAGACAGGGTTTTCAAACCTCCCTGGGCTCAAGCCAGGGCAGAGAGAACCCCTCTCCCATTCCAGGGCATCAAGATGGGAAGGTAGGACTCCCAGAGTGGAATCAAGACAGAGGACAGAGGCAGGGAAGGAGACAGACAGCTACATGAAGACCCAGTCACAGCGGCAGCTTTCCTGCAGCCACCTGCCTGGTTGAGATGGAAACGCTGATTCCAGCTCCAGCCCCCAGACAGGCTAAGAATATCCCAGAGAAGCAACAGCCACCACCCCCACCCTTCTTGATCTGCTCCTGCATCTGGAGTGCTATGCTGGGCTCCAGCAGGGCAGGGAAGAGACAGAGATGCTTGTGGCTGGGGTTGGGGGGTGAAAGAGAGGAGGCAAAAAATGGGCTTGGTGGAGGGAGGAGGAGATGAACTGAGAAATAAAGCTATTGAAGAGTATATATATATATATATATATATATTATATATGTATGTATATATATATATATATATTGCTGGGAGGATTGGGTAGAGAGGACTGTTTTTAGGGGGCAAAAAAGGGAGATGAAAGCAGGAGCCAGAGAGCTGGGGAGAGAAGGTCCAAGTATGAAGAAGTATGAGGATGTGAGAGGGCTGGCGTCAGTAACCTAGAGGGTAGACCAAGGCTTTATTAAGGGAGCAGAGCTTAGGGCAAAGAAAAAGAGCCCCAGCCTCGCTCTTGTCTTCCCCTGACCCTTCATCCTGGGCCTTCCAGCCTCTCAGCCTTGGCCTCTTCTCTCCCCGTCCCGGAGCACCACTTCCGCAACTGTGCTTATCAACCCCGTTTTCTTTTCTATAAATCCTTTATTTGGGCTCCTCAATTAAGTCCTCCTAGCAAGGGGTCTGCTGGAAGGCGAAAGGCATGAGAACATGGGGTTTCCCTCTTGGCAGCTAGCAGCACCTCCTTTGTCAAGTCCATCTCCTCTCTGCTCCGTCTCTTTCTACACTCCCCATTGTTGCCTGGGGGCAGGCAGGGTTTCCACTCCCTCCATGGCCTCCCCACCCCAGCTCCTCTGGGGTGAGGTCCTCTGGAGAGAGAGGGAGGGCTGGTGCATATGCTCTCCCTTTGCACACCTCAGGAGCCGAGACCTTCAGGCGGGAGGACTGAGTCAGGGTAGGGCGGCAGCTGGATCCAGGCATTCAGATGCCCAGGCTATCTCTTCTCTGGCCGTTTTAAGAACCTACATTGTCATCAGCCCCTTTGTAGGGGCCTCTTGGAGACCTGAGATGCAATGACCTTGAGTTCCAGGGCCTCCCGCCTTGATGTTTACTGGGGAGACCATCTTGGTATCCTGTCCTTTGTTACACCATCTTTCAGGCTCCCCTCCCCTAAAGCTTGGAGGGACCTCGGAACGTTTACATTGCTGAGAGCCTGAGCACCCCTCCCCTTCATCTCCTGGGTAGAACTGCAGAAGGGCAGGCCTCACACAGATGCTGTGCACACAAGCCTGAGCCCATCAGACAGAAACAGGGAGAACCAGACAGAGCTAGAAAGTGAAACAGATTCACAGGGCAGGTTTTATTTAGAAACAGATTTGTAGAGCTAGAAGAGGCTTTAAGAACCATTTTTAAGTTCAATCCCAAGATATTATCTTCCTCCTTTAGTGTTTTTTTTTTTTTTTTTGCCTGATGATAAAAATATGTAGAATTCCTGCATTGTAGTGTGAAGGGAAAGCTGAAATGACTTCCCCAAGTCATACAATTAATAAGCTGTGGACTAAGACTCCTGACAGGATGAGATGGTTGGATGGCATCACCAACCTGATGGACATGCATTTGAGCAAGCTCCGGGAATTGGTAATCGACAGGGAAGCCTGGTGTGCAGTCTATGGAGTCACAGAGTCGGACACGACTGAGCGACTGAGCTGAATTGACCTGAAAACTGCACCCTAGACTATGACTTATCAGATAAAAAGATAAAAAGCAGCCAAAGCACAGAAGAGTTTGAGCAGATGGCCTTTGGATGTTCCCTTAAAGATGGGGCTCATTTGGGGAATTCCCTGGTGGTCTACTGTCTTTCCATAAAGCCCACCTTCTCAGGATGCCTTTCCGGTTTCACTGTGCTTATCCTCCTTGGCCTCCGCCCTGTAGAGACATTAACTCCCTCTTTCCTCTCTTAATACTGCAAGCTTTTTGGTAACAGAAATGCTGTCACTCTGTATAGATTTGCTTTTATTATTTTGTCTTCTTGTCCTTTAAAATTCCATCCATATTCTTCTTGCACATCTTGAACTGAGAACTCAGATCCCAGCCCTTAACCAAGTTGTTATGTAGCAGCTGCTGCTGGCAGGGGAAGAGGTTAGAAAGATTGATGTTAGGAAGGGCGTCAGGTCCCCCCCAGTCAGTCCATAAAAGCTTCTTGGAGGAGATGGAATTTCAAGAGCTTGACAAAGGCAGATTGGTGGTTTGAGGGAGGGTCCTGGCCCAGTGATAGGAGCTCAGAGATTCAAAAGGGATGACCAAACTAGGAAGGTGGGGATCATGTGAGCCCAAGAGAGGGGGTCTGAGGCAGGGCCAGAGGAAGATGAGAAGGGGAAATATGATCTTTTAAGGCACCTGAAGCAGAGGAGGAAACTCTCAATTCTAAAAGGACAGCAGGTCACTGCTGGGCTTGGAATGTCCCACCGTGGTGACATCTGTAGGGGCTGCGTAGACTCTTGTCCTGAATGACACCAGCAGTAGGCCTTACGTTAGTGAGGGACTCCTGGGAGCAGAGGACCCACGTGCCATTCAAATCCATGTGCCTGGTGTTTCTGCCGGTGCAACTCAGTCTCTATGGGGCCTGTCCTTAACTACTGGTGAACCAACTGTTCCTTGGGTGTCAGATAAGGCTGACTCAGAAAGCCTTGTAGGAGGAAGTAGGACCAATTACAGAAACTGAAAAGAGGGAACATTTTTCAGTAACTGTGGGGAGAATGAGAGGTTGGGCAGGTCAGCTTGAGTTATGAGAGAACAAAGATCAGATCTAAGGGAATAGGAGAGATCCCACTGAGAAAGTACAGTTGAGTGCTGAGTCAGGGTAGGGTACAAGTTGGCCTATGTAAGGTGGTGTATGGTAGGGAATCAATACAGCTAGACCACAGGCCCCCACAGGGGTAGGGTGGAGGCAGGCCTGTGGGATAGCTGAGAAAAGCTGGTGCCTTTGTTGTCAGCCCAGGGGTATTCTGAAATAGCCTCTCTGCAATGAACTAGGTACACACGTGCATACACAGACGCCCTGACAGCAGTGGATCCTTGGAGCTGGGTTGGTGGTCTCTGAGGAGCATAGACGTGACTCCAGGGCCAAGTCTGAGAATTCTGCTGAATCCATGTGTGTGTTAGTTGTTCAGTTGTGTCGGACTCTTTGCACCCCCATCAACTGTAACCCGCCAGGCTCCTCTGTCCATGGGATTCTCCAGGCAAGAATACTGGAGTGGGTAGACATTTCCTTCTCCAGGGGATCTTACTGACCCAGGGATCAAACTCAGGTCTCCTGCACTGCAGGCGTATCCTTTACCATCTGACCCACCAGGGATAGGTGAAGGCTTCTCTCTTCCATGAAACCCATACCAACCTCCAAAGTCCACTTAAAGAAGCCAGAAGACTCCTGTGCTGGGGAGCCAGAGATCAGGCCAGGAGAAGGGTGGACACAGTCCTTCAAGGCAGATAGAACAGCCCCAAACCAGCTGGGCTCCAGACCTGCAGGTAGGGCCTAGAGAATACCAAATCCGGGACAAAGGCCTTATGGGTGCCGAGGAGAGAACAGACAGACACAGAGAAATGGGCAGGACCCAGCCTAATAGCCTAGAGCTGGGAATGGGGTCAGCTAGGACCTGAATGGCAGGGAGAACGTGACAATAAAAACCCATCTCAACCTGGACCCAGGACTGGCCACGGGTGGGACCAACCCTCCTGGGCCTCCCTCTGCACAGAAGGCCAGTCTGCTATCCGAGACTGGACAGACCAATTTCCAGACTTTCCCCAGGGACCAATCACCCATCATCCACCTAAGTTTGAAATCAGGGGATTGGAGGGGAGAGGGGCAAAGAGCAGGACTAGAGCTCAGGGCCTCTTATCACAGACTCAGCAGCAGAGAATCAGATCGGCAAACCGTGGCTTCGGCGACAAATCTGAGTGTCTTACCACCCCCAGAGTAAAGGCCTCTAAGGAGGCGGGTCGCTACCTTCAGGCAGACCAGGGCCCAGCCAACACCTCGTCAAAGGCAGAGCAAGAATACACCTGCTGCAGTCGTCCCTGGTGGCCACATGGGGGAAGGGAGGGGAGGAGAGTTAAGAGGGAATCCACCGACTGCTAGAATGGAGGAGCTGGTGCAGTGCGACCCAGCTGGGGCCTGGGCGCCTTGATGAAGGCACTCGCCTTGATGAAGCAGCTGCCCACGCTGCCCTCCCCCCACCCCAGCACATAATCAAAAGGGGAGGGAGGCTGTTCCCATGGCATCTCTGCTATCGCGATCCAGTGCATCAGAACAAGTTGATTCAGGGCCCTAGGACCTGTAGGTGTAGGTGGGAGCAGCCTCCCACACCCACCCACCCACCGGTTCTGACCCTGACGAGGTCCTCGAACCAGCCACCTCCTCCTTTCGCCTTTCTGGTAAAGGGACTGGACCAGAGACCAAGGCATGGGGATGGGCGGAACTTGAGATTGGCATGAGAGATTCTATTGGTCAGCGCAGCTGCCGGTTAGGAGGGCAGCTTGGGCAAGGATTGGCTGCGTGAGACGGGGCGTGGCGCAGCGAAGACTGGGCCCAAGGGGTGGGGCTGACGCTGCAGCTGGCGCAGCTCAGACCCGGAGCAGCCGGCGCAGAAAAGCCAAAGCAGCCGCGTTCTACTGCCCGTTCCCGCGCCCGGGCCGGGGCTGGGCCCCCACCGCCGGGTCCCCGGGGGCTGCAGCAGAGGCGGCGGCGGCGCGGCGGGCAGGGGCGCCGCCCGCGGTTCCCGCCGGGGCCCGGGCGCCGGCCCCGCTCTGCAGGATGGGCACGGTGCTGTCTCTTTCCCCCGCCTCCTCGGCCAAGGGCCGGAGGCCCGGCGGGCTGCCCGAGGAGAAGAAGAAGGCGCCGCCCGCAGGAGACGAGGCGCTGGGGGGCTACGGGGCGCCGCCAGCGGGCAAGGGCGGCAAAGGCGAGAGCCGGCTCAAACGGCCGTCCGTGCTCATCTCCGCGCTCACCTGGAAGCGCCTTGTGGCCGCGTCCGCCAAGAAGAAGAAAGGCAGCAAGAAGGTGACGCCCAAGCCAGCGTCCACCGGCCCCGACCCCCTGGTCCAGCAACGCAACCGCGAGAACCTTCTCCGCAAAGGTCGGGATCCCCCCGACGGCGGCGGTGCCGCCAAGCCCCTGGCGGTGCCCGTGCCCACCGTACCCGCGGCCGCCGCCACTTGCGAGCCGCCGTCGGGGGGCAGCGCCGGCGTTCCGCCGCCAGGCTCGGACGGAGGGAAGCCGCCGCCGCCGCCACCCCCAGCCCCGCAGGCGGCGCCGCCGGTCCCTGGCGGCTCTCCGCGGCGGGTCATCGTGCAGGCTTCTACCGGCGAGCTGCTGCGCTGCCTGGGCGACTTCGTGTGCCGGCGCTGCTACCGTCTCAAGGAGCTGAGCCCGGGCGAGCTGGTGGGTTGGTTCCGCGGAGTGGACCGCTCGCTGCTGCTGCAGGGCTGGCAAGACCAGGCCTTCATTACTCCCGCCAACCTGGTGTTCGTGTACCTGCTGTGCCGCGAGTCGCTGCGCGGGGACGAGCTGGCGTCGGCCGCCGAGCTGCAGGCCGCCTTCCTCACCTGCCTCTACCTCGCCTACTCCTACATGGGCAACGAGATCTCCTACCCGCTCAAGCCCTTCCTCGTGGAGCCCGACAAGGAGCGCTTCTGGCAACGCTGCCTGCGCCTCATCCAGCGGCTCAGCCCGCAGATGCTGCGGCTCAACGCCGACCCCCACTTCTTCACGCAGGTCTTCCAAGACCTCAAGAACGAGGGCGAGGCCTCCGCCAGCGCCGGGGGTCCACCCAACGGGGGCGCGCCCGCGGCCCCCTCCACCTCCTCCTCCTCCTCGGCCGCCAGGGACAGCTGCGCGACTGGAGCCAAGCACTGGACTATGAACTTGGACCGCTAGGGATAACCCAGGGCAGCGCCCGCTCCCCGCCCCAGCCCCTAACACACACCGGAGCCCCCGGGACCATCAAGCCGCCGCCGCTGCTACCGCCGCTCCGCGCCGTGGCCGGAGGAAGAGCCGCCCCTGCCCCGCAGGGGAAGGTGGAGGCCAGGATGCCAGAGGCCTGGCGTTTGGATTTGCTGGGCGCAGGGTGGGGGTGGGGGATGAGCGCGGGAGAGGAACCCCCAACCTCACCCTTTCTATCTATCTGCGCCCTCATCTCTCCAATTCTGCCCGGGTCACCCCCTTCCCTTCTCTGTGTAAGTCCGTCTCCCTTGGACTTGTCCATTTCTTCATCTGCTTCCTGTATCTTCACCTTCCCTCCTTCTTTCATCTTTTGCCTTCCCACCTTCCTCCTTACAGTTACACTTTGCATTCCTTGAGTGTGTGTTTCCGTCTCCATCTTACCCACTACCTGACTCTCTCATTGCCCCGTTTCTCTTTCTGCACCTCTGTCCCCATATCCCCTTCTTCTCTTTNTCCTTCTTTCATCTTTTGCCTTCCCACCTTCCTCCTTACAGTTACACTTTGCATTCCTTGAGTGTGTGTTTCCGTCTCCATCTTACCCACTACCTGACTCTCTCATTGCCCCGTTTCTCTTTCTGCACCTCTGTCCCCATATCCCCTTCTTCTCTTTTCCTCGCTCCTGGCTTGTGTCACCATCTTCCCCCTCCCGTCTGCCTTCCCCCATCTCCGCCTGTGTTAGCTTGCATTTCTCTCTCCGTCTGCGACCCCGTATTCTCCTCCCCAGACCGAAGGGAACATGCATTCTTGATTGGGATCGGCTGAGGTACAGCAGAAACTGCAGCCCCGGGAGCCCAGACAACCACCAGGATGGTCCTTCGCCCCATCCCCACCACCTCTCCCCACCTTTTCCAACGTGTTGCATGCCGGGAGTTGGGGGGAGGGGGGATGCCAGCTTCAGGAGGCTGAGGTTTGGGAGCAAAAACCAACCTAGGAGGTCGCCCCGGCGGTGGCGGCGGGGCCTCAGCAGAAGGGTGGGAGGAGACAGAGTACTCTTCTTACTCCGAGGGAGGAGCACCCCTCTTCCTTGCCCTTAGGTATTTTTGTTCCCCCCCCGCCCCCGCTCCCCACTTTTAATTTATTTGATTGTTTCCGGAGGGAGGGGGGAGGGGCGGGGGTGGGCCCGGAACTGTCTGAGGTGCTGATCTGAGGCCGGACCAGAATTCTCCTGGGAGGGTACCAGGGACTGGGTTGGGCCTGGTGCCGTGTCCAAGGTGCCAATGATGCGGGCCGACGGTGCGGGCCGCATTGTCTGTCTGTCCGTCTGTCCGGGAGAGAACTATAAAGCGCTGGAAGCGCCTGCAGATGTTTTTGCGCCAGCCTTTTTTTGGGCCTTGGGAGGGAGGGATTGGGAGTGGAATTATCATAGGCAGGGCACTCGGGGCCCCCATGGGCCTAGTGGGGAGGGTCGAGTCCCTNTCGCTCCTGGCTTGTGTCACCATCTTCCCCCTCCCGTCTGCCTTCCCCCATCTCCGCCTGTGTTAGCTTGCATTTCTCTCTCCGTCTGCGACCCCGTATTCTCCTCCCCAGACCGAAGGGAACATGCATTCTTGATTGGGATCGGCTGAGGTACAGCAGAAACTGCAGCCCCGGGAGCCCAGACAACCACCAGGATGGTCCTTCGCCCCATCCCCACCACCTCTCCCCACCTTTTCCAACGTGTTGCATGCCGGGAGTTGGGGGGAGGGGGGATGCCAGCTTCAGGAGGCTGAGGTTTGGGAGCAAAAATCAACCTAGGAGGTCGCCCCGGCGGTGGCGGCGGGGCCTCAGCAGAAGGGTGGGAGGAGACAGAGTACTCTTCTTACTCCGAGGGAGGAGCACCCCTCTTCCTTGCCCTTAGGTATTTTTGTTCCCCCCCCGCCCCCGCTCCCCACTTTTAATTTATTTGATTGTTTCCGGAGGGAGGGGGGAGGGGCGGGGGTGGGCCCGGAACTGTCTGAGGTGCTGATCTGAGGCCGGACCAGAATTCTCCTGGGAGGGTACCAGGGACTGGGTTGGGCCTGGTGCCGTGTCCAAGGTGCCAATGATGCGGGCCGACGGTGCGGGCCGCATTGTCTGTCTGTCCGTCTGTCCGGGAGAGAACTATAAAGCGCTGGAAGCGCCTGCAGATGTTTTTGCGCCAGCCTTTTTTTGGGCCTTGGGAGGGAGGGATCGGGAGTGGAATTATCATAGGCAGGGCACTCGGGGCCCCCATGGGCCTAGTGGGGAGGGTCGAGTCCCTGAGAACGGCTACTGTTTCTGTCACCCCTCCCCCCACTGACTTCCATCTTACAGAGAGCAAAGTGAGGGAGCCAAAGGACGAGAGGCCTGGTGGTAAGGCTGACTTCCTGCCCCACTCCGTGCCCTCACCCCCGCCGCCCCACCACCCCTACCTTCATTTTTTCTGACCACCTGCGCATTAACACCCAGGCCATTTAGGGGATAAGTGATGAGGACAGCAGAAGTTGCTCCCCTTTTACAGAGTGGCTCATTGAGGCAGCATCAGCTAGTTATTGTTGTTTTCTCTCTTTCCTCCATCTCTCCCTGCCATTCATTCTGTCGAGAGTTCCGTCAGGCCTGACTAGGTCTGTCTTCACTACTCTTAGGTGGGGCCTGAATGCCACACTTAGCCCCATACTCTTTCCCCTACCCATAGGGCTGCTTCAAGACTGTTTCGGCCACATGCATACCCAGGGCAGCTTTGGGAGGTCCATCCCTGCTTGAGATTCAGACCTAGCCCTTAATCGCCAGGGAGGCTAGTACACAGGCAGCCTGGAAGACAGGAGCCGTTCTTTGGGGTTGAATGAAGAAAAGTAAGCTATTTAGCCTGAGATTCCTCTTTGGTCCCCATTGCCTTCTTAACCACTTAGCTAAGCGCCCCATTCAGTTTTTCATTGGCCTGAGGAGGCCCTGGCTGCAGTGGAGCGCTGGCGTCTGTGACCCTGGTCTCCACGGAGACGTCCGGAGCATTCGGAAAGAGAAGAGGAAGAAGCCCACCTAGAAAGGCCCTGGTTCGCTGTCCGTGGTACTGACGGGTCGCACTCGACAAGGGTGAGGGAGGGCATGCAGGAGTAGGAGGAGCTGCAGACGGCCTCAGTTAGGTTTTCCGGATAATTTGGGAGTAGATGTGATCCTTTCTGATGATAAGTTACTGGAGTCTGGCCCAAGAACCCAGGAAGACTGTTCTCCTAGGAAGACCGATCGCAACTCTTCCCCGAACTCTGCCCAGCGCCCTCTCAACCGGCCAGTAGCCGGAAATCCCCAGTCCAGATTTGTGAATCGAGTTCCCGGGGGGGAGGTGGGGAGAGCTGGTTGAAGGAAAGGCGGGAGCAGTCGCCCATTGGCTGGAATTTGGCGCAGTCAGCGCGGTGCCGTCATCTCTCTAGGTATGGAAGGAGAGAGGGAGGAGCACTTGGGTCACCCCGCGGCTGTCGCCATAGTAACGAGACTGAACAGGCGGGGTGGGGCGGGGCAGGGGAGGAGGGTGCCCTTTCCACTCTCTCACCTCTGGCCGGGAGGTTGCAGAGAGCAATCCTGGTCCCTCTTATTTGGAACTAGTTATCGAGACTATTTGAGCGGGATTTCTGTGTTAGAAGAGCCCAACGGGGATGGAAAAGAGACTCCTACAGAGACCCTCAAACAGCCTTGGGGAGGGGCCTCTAGATTCTGCCGCTGAACGCATAGACACAGCACCCTTCTATTACTACACTCCTATGTGCACTGGGACACACAGGTGGGCGACAGCGCGCTTGCCTCCAAGAACCTGTGGTCTGGCATTTGGAGAACTAGAATGAGAAAAAAGCCTTAGGGCCTGGTGGCAAATTAAATCTCACTTTCCTTGCCATGCCCTAGGCATGAGACATTGCTATAATCCGATTAAGTAGTGAGGGACTGGAGGAGGATCAGCACGAATACAAGGAAGAATTAGCCTCCCGGTCAAACTTGGTCAGATTCCTGTTTTCTCAGGGAGAAGGTGGTCATTAAGAGAAGGACTCGGAGCAGTCTTTTGAGAAGGCAAAGTGAGAAGGGAGTAAATGCAGAAACAGAGTGACGTGCCTTCTCTTGATTGCCCAGAAGTGAACCTCTGGGAAAATAAGTCCAGGCTTAGGACAGAGGTGGTGAAGAGGGCCCAGAAGTCTAAAGAATCCAGCAGGAAGGAGGGAGGGGTGGGCTGAGGAAAGAATGGAGATGGAGGATAGGAGACAGAAATCCAGATGGAGCCATGACTCAGCACTTCTGCTCAGCAAAGGTTGGAGGGCGGGGTGATTCTTACAGCACAGGGGCAACAGAGAAGGGAGGGGAGTAGGAAGCAAATGGGCAGATAAACTGTGATCTCACCATTTGCATGATACATGCTGATACATACATTGTTATACAACACATCTGAACACAGAAGCAGGTACATAGGCATTTAAGCTGATGAAGTCTCATTCAATCATAACATAAACACATCTCCACTTTCCTTTCCTGCCCTGCTTCCTGGAGCAGAGGACGTTCTGTTCTGAGAGCTATGCTTGCCTCTCCTTGGAATACTGTGGTACTTAATGGGAAAGGATAAACACAGAAAATCACAGGTGTGTGTGTGTGTGTGTGTGTGTGGTGGTTGTCATGGTAACTGCTTTGCCTGCCAGGCAGGGTGCCCAGCAACCAGAGCATCTGGCAGTATCCAAGGGGACATCCTGTGGCCTCTACCCTCTGGGACTCTGCCATGGGCACCAGATGGGCATCTCCAGAAGATTTCTACTACAGAGGCTGCCAAAGCAGCCCCTCTAACCAAGCCACCATGACCAGGGACACCTGGTAGCCAGGTCTGGGGGCCTGGCTTTCTTCATATGCCCCACTTTAAGTGCAACTCCTGACCCCTTTATACACCATAAACAACACTTGCCATGAGTGGCCTCAAGACAACAGGGGTTAAACTTTAAAGACCCTTTTAAGACTATTACCAGGACTTTCCTGGTGGTCCAGTGGCTAAGACTCCAAGCTCCCAGGGCAGCTGGCCCAGGGTTCGATCCCTGATCAGGGAACTAGATCCCACATGATACAACTAAGGCCTGGCACAGTCAAATAAATAAATAAATAATATATATATACACACACACACACACACAGACCATTACCTTCCCTTTCAGCATCTTGTCAGACATCCAAGAAGATCATCTATACTCACACAGGTTAGGTGTGTAAATTAGGCATACAAAAAGTGTTTTAGTTCAGTGTGATTAAAAATTGGGTATAAGACAGATAAGCTGCAGAGCACAGTCTCAGGATTCACATTTCTTTGACCTGAGTTTAATATTTTGCTAAGGTTTTTAGATGCAATCTCTCTTTTACACTTGCAGACTGGCTGACTGACTTTGTACTCTAGCACCCCACTTTCCTTTTTTTCCTAGGCATTCAGTTTTAACCTCTTAGTTTCTGGCTTAAAATTCTCCCAACTGATTTTGGGCTTCCAGGGGATTTCTTTTTCCCTGGATTCTAATTCTTTAGCAGATAGCTGCTCCTGAGATCTCTCTCTACTTGGCGACATTACCCACCATAGTTACTCCCCTTTTACAACTTTCCCCTGCTCCATTTCTTCACCTCCCTTGATCATAATCTTCTGTGACTGATATTTGGCTTCAAGACCATACATCATAAAATTAGTCTCTCTGCATGCATTTTTATATATGACAATCTAAAAGGAAGGAGATCTCCTGAGATCTCTCTCTACTTGGCGACATTACCCACCATAGTTACTCCCCTTTTACAACTTTCCCCTGCTCCATTTCTTCACCTCCCTTGATCATAATCTTCTGTGACTGATATTTGGCTTCAAGACCATACATCATAAAATTAGTCTCTCTGCATGCATTTTTATATATGACAATCTAAAAGGAAGGAGAGGTGATGATAAACAATGTAAATATGAAAAGGGATATTTCTTTATAACCTTTCTACATTTTACCATTTTTAAAAAATTTACATATTATCCCAGAAAACTGCAGGACATCAAGAAAACCATAAGAAATAAGACTAATGATGGAAGGCTTGCCCTACTATATATTAAAATTTACTAAAGAGCTAAGGTCGCTAAAGCATAAGGCACTGATGTAGGAACAGATGTATCAATAGAACAGAATAGATAATCCCAAACTAAACTCGAACATAGGTGGGAATTTAATAGATGATAAAGGCACCATTTCAGATCCATTGGGAAAAAAGATAGATTAGTCAGTAAATGCTTTTGGTACAACTGGATAGTCATTTATATGAAGAAAAAAGATCAATCCTTTCTCATTCTTATACCCCAAATAAATTCCAAATTGATGAAAAAATTTTTTAAAAATTATAAAAGCCTTAGAAGAGAGAACAATTGAAGGTATCTATTAGAAATTCAAATGCATATATTTCCTACCCTGGAATTCCAATTTCTAGTATTGACCCTAGGTGAAGGTGAAGGTGAAGTCGCTCAGTCGTGTCCGACTCTTTGCGACCCCATGGACTGTAACCTACTAGGCTTCTCCGTCCATGGGATTCTCCAGGCAAGAATACTGGAGTGGATTGCCATTTCCTTCTCCAGGGGATCTTCCCGACCCAGGGATCGAACCCGGGTCTCCCGCATTGGAGGCAGATGCTTTAACCGCTGAGCCATTGACCCTAGAGAAATACTTAAATGTACAAAAGACATGATAAAGATTTGTTTATTGTATTACTGTTTAGAGAGAGAAACCAAACTCAACCTAAATATCCACCAGTGGGTGAGAAATTAAAAATGCTTTGATATAATATTGTTTAAAAGGATGGACTGGACTGTACACACCAATGTGAAAGATCTCCAAAACACATAGTGTCATTAAAAGTTGCATAGCAATATACATAGTGCCATATCATTTATGCAAAAGCAAAACAAATCAAACTGTAATTTCTGTGTATATGTGTGTGTATAATAGAAGCTTAAGAAAGATACAGATCACTCTTATTAAGTGACTTCTGGGAAGGAACTGGGATTGATGTTGTCTAGGGGACTTTTGCCTTATCTATGGGGTTTAATTTTTGCAACAACAATGTATTAGTATATTATTTGCATAATTAGAAAATAGTAATTAATATGTGATGGTAATCTAGTATTAAATAAAATACTTGAATAAAATGTTTTTATAATTATTATTATTGCATCTTGGGTTGGGTCAGTTCAGTTCAGTCACTCAGTCGTGTCTGACTCTTTGTGACCCCATGAACCACAGCACGCCAGGCCTCCTTGTCCATCACCAACTCCCAGAGTTTACCCAAACTCATGTCCATTGAGTCAGTGATGCCANAACAGCTTGTGGCTTCCTGGAGAACCTCGCAGCCCTGCATTACTATTCATTGGTGTTTTGGCTTCCTTAGCTATAAGATACGGGGAAGGCAATGGCACCCCACCCCAGTACTCTTGCCTGGAAAATCCAATGGACGGAGTAGCCTGGTGGGCTGCAGTCCATGGGGTCGCTAACAGTCGGACAGACTGAGCGACTTCACTTTCACTTTTCTCTTTCATGCATTGGAGAAGGAAATGGCAACCCACTCCAGTATTCTTGCCTGGAGAATCCCAGGGATGGGGGAGCCTGGTGGGCTGCCGTCTATGGGGTCACACAGAGTCGGACACGACTGAGGTGACTTAGCAGCAGCAGCAGCAACTATAAGATAAAATAAACAAAAGGTAAAATACAGAAGGGTTGCTATTTGGTCCCATTAACAGAATTAATTAATTCTGATTGTGTGGATGAAGGTGAAGGTGAAGTCGCTCAGTCGTGTCCGACTCTTTGCGACCCCGTGGACTATAACCTATTAGGCTTCTCCATCCATGGGATTCTCCAGGCAAGAATACTGGAGTGGATTGCCATTTCCTTCTCCAGGGGATCTTCCCGACCCAGGGATCGAACACTGGTCTCCCACATTGGAGGCAGACGCTTTAACCTCTGAGCCACCAGGGAAGTTTGTGTGGATAGTACAGTCAAATTTGCTAGATCTTCTCATTTTCTTTTGGGAGAGGGTTTACATTGAGATATATTTTACATTAACTTTATATTACTTTCAGATGTACAAAAATAACTGGATACATGTATATATTGTGAAGAGATCACCACAATAAATTTAGTGGCAACCATGACCACATACATTTTCTTTTCTTCTGATGATAGGTCCTGTTTTTAATGCTTCTATTTTGGTAAGGATAATTCAGAAGCAAGGGATATCCACTGGAGTACAGCTTTCAAACTCAATGGGTTGTGAAATCATAAGCAAAGTTTGAAGTGTGATTAGCATTTTTATTTTTTTTTTAATTTCTATTTTTACTTTATTTTACTTTGCAGTACTGTATTGGTTTTGGCATACATTGACATGAATCCGTCATGGGTGTACAAAATGTGAAATAGGAATGGAATAGGAGACAGCAGAGAACCCTGAATCCTCTATTTGTTTTCTTTCCAATGTCACACCCAAGATGTGATACATTCATATCAGATCCTGATGCTCAGGCCCTGTCTGCCTCTTCCAAAGTCAATAGCTCCTCACACCTCCCTCCCTGCCCTCCACCCACCCTGACCCCCTTATTTTGTTTCCTATGTGTAGGGAACTTTTCCTCCACTCAGATTAATGCTCACATATCAGTTTCTCTTAAATGTCACTCCTGATCCTGCTGCTTTCATCTTGACCTTAACCCTGCTTCATCCTTCTTTGAGATCTCATCACTATCTGATGTCATGGTATAGCTATGTGATTTTCTCTGCAGTCTGTCTCTGTCTTTAGATATCAACTCCATCAGGAAGGGACATTGTCTAGCTCCCTGCCATTTTCCCAGCAGCTAGAACGAATCCTGGGATACAGTGGATACTCAATAAATACTTGTTATTTTTGAAGGAATGAATGAAAAATGAAATGGATTGCCATCCATTATGTCCATCCTTATGTCATTCAGTTGTGATGAGATCAAATAAAAGAATACAAACCCAATGCCCCCAACATAGTTAGCACTCAATAAATGCTATGCATTATACTGTTTTACTTTCTCTGCATTTTCAGGTCATTCATTACTCTTGACATTTTAAAATATGTGTCCCTTGAGAAGAAATATATCCTGTATTCCCCAATAAGTGAGAGTTTCTGAGATGAAAACACAGTTCTTTTAAAAGCTGAAATCGAAAATGTGAAGTGTCCTGAGAATACACGAGTTGATGGAAAGTGTTCATGCAGTTTCCAAAAGCACGCACAGCCAGTATCCCAAGGGGGATTTCAGTGCAGCTGGCACTTCTGCACGTTCAGTGGTCATGAGAGCTTCATATTTCAGAGTTCACAGTTCTTTCTGAATACCGAAGGCCAAAGGTATTTCGAGTATGCATTGAATATTTCCAAATCCACACATTCTTTGGGGTCCCCTTGGCTCAATTTTAGAGCGCTGCTAGTTCCCTATTTGGAAAGGATTTGGGGAAAGGGAGTCCCTGGATGCCAGGAGCTGCTAGATGTCACTGGAGAAATATTTCTCTCTTGTGATGGTTTAATAATAGAAGTACTTTTCATTCACACATTCATGCTAAACTTAACCATGCAGTCATGACTCGGTCTCTAAAGATGAGGCATTTTACCTGTGAAGGAGCTGGGTAGAAGCAAAGGTATCTGAGGAATGCACTAGAGGTGCCCCAGCACACTCCTGGCACTCTTTGCAGGAACATTTGGTACCATGCATCATCAGGCCAAACCATGTCCTAAAATAAGCTTACTGTGTGGTTCTCTGAGCTAAATGAGGTCAGTCTGAGAGCTGAGACAGAAAACATTTCTCAGGTTGCTCTCTTGAATGCGTGTGGCAGACAGACTGTGTGGCAGTGTATCAAGGTAGACTGCATGTCAACCGATATAGTGTCTGCATCCTGTTACTATGAGAACGATCATGCCTATGGACCTACAGGGTCCATGCATATTTCTGTCTGTGTAAGTGTCAGCTGGCAGGACAAAACTCAACTATTTACTTCTACTTTGCCTTGTTGAAACTTTTGGGAAAAAAAGCTCCCAAGACATTTAGAAAATTAACCTCTTTCTTTTATGCTGAAGTATTTTTCACCTGTTTGCCCCTCTTGTCCTGTTCCCCAGGTCTCACATATGTTTGGTATTGATTGATCCTACGTGCCAGGCACCTGTGCTAAGTGCTTACATGTTCTGTTGCTGCTAATTCTCTCAAGAGTCTATGAAGTCTGTTTTATCAAGGTCATTTTACAAAGGTCATTTTACAGTGAGGTTTTCCTGTGGGTCTTCTTCCTATGCAAGAATGAGACCCAGTGTTCCTACTCAGGTCTCCAACGTTGGAAGGCCCACTTGCAGACTCACTTCTACAGAACCTCCTCCTAGGGAAGTGATGGGAAACTCTGCAGGACCCAGGCAGCCTGTCTGGACCACATCCACATCCCACTTCCTGGAGGCTGAGTGTCGACACCAGTCAGGGGAACTGCTTCTGCTGCCCACTCTCTCCTCTTCCTCTTGTCTCTCAAGAGTGTGCCCAAAGGCTCCTGGAACTAGAGGACATTAGAGTTTATTTTGCAATTTCACTTTGGGGAATTATGGGCTGCTCGAGGCTGTTCCTGGGAATTGATTTGCAGCTGCACAGCTGTGCCAGTGAATGGATGTGTGTTGGGGGGATGCTGGTATAGCAGTGGGGTGTCCCAGGCTCCCTAGAAATGGAAAGACATTCTTAGGAATTCTGAGCCCACCTGGGATCAAGAGGGGTCAGGTCCACTCAAACCTAGAGATGGCTGTGGGTCAGGGAGGGCAGAGACCTGCATCTCCCAGGCACAGTGAAGGGTGGTAACAAGTTCTAAGGACACTGGGAGACTGTGACTTTAGGAAGAAAACAGGGGGATCTTACTCTTAGGTGGGAAGAAGGTTAGTCAGGCACCTTGCTGCAAGTGCTTGATCAGGTCGATGATGTGGCCAACATCTTTGACACTTTGATCTGGGTTCTAAGCTGTATCTTAGAACATACCGAATATAGCCAATATCACTGTGTTAGAGGCCAAAAAGGCAGTGGGGAGTGTGCTGATGATCATGAGAGTAGAGGGTCCTCTCTGCTAAGTGGAATAGGAAGTTTCAACAGAAGATGCTGTGGGAAAAGGCCCTGAGGGCAGTTGGGAAAAGGGAGGAAATGACTTAGTCCTTCCTGACTGAAAGAGCAACCCACTCTTGCTGTGGTCTTGCTGGACACAAAGGATGAATGTCAGCCTGTTGCATTGTATTGGATTGTTCCAGGGCTTTCCAGGGCTGGACTCTACTGGTGGCTCAGACAATAAAGAATCTGCCTGCAATGCAGGAGACCCAGGTTTGATCTCTTGGGCAGGAAGATCCTCCGGAGAAGGGAATGGCTACTCACTCCAGTATTCTTGCCTGAGAAATCCCAAGGACAGGAGAGCCTGGAGCGCTATAGTTTGCACGCTGTAAAGAGTCAGACATGACTGAGTAACTAACACTTTCACTTTCCAGGGCTTGACTTCATCACAACTTCAGTTCCTTGAGCATGGATTCACCCAATCATCCAAGAAGCATTGCTTCAGCCCTACTGGGTGACATGCAGAGCTGTGGGTGCTAAGGATACAGCTCCAAGCAGAAGGCAAAAGTCCCTGCCAGAGGGAGCTGACTTCTACTGTGGGGTTGACACATGTTTTCATACACATTTTAAGCTTTAGGCTACATGTGATCTCTGTTGCATCTATTCAACCCTGCAAAACATCCACAGACACGACACTCATGCAGTGGGGTGGCCACGCCCCAGTGCAGAGTCGTCTATAAAACCAGGTGCCCAGCCTGCCTGGGGGAGTTGGCCCAAGTAGTATGCTCTAGTGAAGAAGATTAGAAAAGGCTCATTAGGGTTCAGTTCCGTCGCTTAGTTGTGTCTGACTCTTCACGACCCCATAGACCACAGTACACCAGGCCTCCCTGTCCATCACCAACTCCCAGAGTCTACTCAAACTCATCTCCGTTGAGTCGGTGATGCCACCCAACCATCTCTTTAGGGTTCAGTTTAGTTCAGTTCAGTCACTCAGTCGTGTCTGACTCTTTGCGACCCCTTGAATCACAGTACACCAGGCCTCCCTGTCCATCACCATCTCCCAGAGTTCACTCAGACTCACGTCCATCGAGTCCGTGATGCCATCCAGCCATCTCATCCTCTGTCATCCCCTTTTCCTCCTGCCCCCAATCCCTCCCAAAATCAGAGCCTTTTCCAATGAGTCAACTCTTCGTGTGAGGTGGTCAAAGTACTGGAGTTTCAGCTTTAGCATCATTCCTTCCAAAGAAATCCCAGAGCTGATCTCCTTTAGAATGGACTGGTTGGGTCTCCTTGCAGTCCAAGGGACTCTCAAGAGTCTTCTCCAACACCACAGTTCAAAAGCATCCATTCTTCGACGCTCAGGTTCTTCCAAATTCATTTTTCTCTCAATGCCTTTGTAGGCTACTCTACACTTGAGTTGGTTTCAGAGCATCCTGTGCCAGTCCCTGGCACCTTGTCACCTTGCTGGAGAGGTCAAGACAGCAGAGGTGCTACCAGAAGACACCTTCTGTTATGGCCTAAGTCATGTCCCCCAAATTCACATGTTGAAGTCTTAATCACCAGGACCTTAGAATGTGACTGTATTGGGAGACAGGGCCTTCAAAGAAGTGATTAAAATAAAATGAGGTCATTAGGATGGGCCTGGTGTCCTTATAAGAAGAAGAGATTAGGGCACAGACATGCATGAAAGGAAGAGCATGTGAGGACAGAGGAAAGAGATGGCCAACCACAAACCAAGGTGAGAGGCCTCCAGAGGAACCAACCCTCTTAACTAACACCTTGATCTTGAACATCTAGCCTCTAGCACTGCGAGAAATTGATCAGTGCTGTTTAAACCACCCAGTCTGGCGCATTGATCTGGCAGCTCAAACAAGCTGCCAGACCTGCCCTGTCCCACGTGTAGGAGACTCCAAACTGTCGGGGCAGAGGAAGGGATGGATGCTCATCACCAGATGCTCTTACAAGAGCTGAGGAAACTCCAACTCTCCTTCCTCTTCCTGTTTCTTTCCTGGCCTTGAATGGGCAGCTGTCATACTGTCTTATCAGCTCCTTCTGAGAAGGAGATGCCTGAGTGGTGAAAATAAACAATTCAGAGAGAGGATAAGAGTTTGTAGAGATGAAACTGAGGAAAACACCCTTCCCAGCCTCCACAAGATGGGAAATATCGTTAAAACCATCAGGTAAAAGGAAACACTTTCATCTTTCACTGGAGTTGCTTTCTCAAGGAGTGCCCCAGGCTGGGTGAGAGACTTGGTCATTGGCTTGGGTGGCAGGTGTCCTGCAGAAGAAGCACTGGAGCTGGGTCTTGGTATCAGAGAATCTGGTTGTCCAAACTCTGGAGAAAGCAAACAGCAGACCGCTGAGGTACGTGCTATGCAGACCTCCAGCCTAGGCATTCATGTGAGCAGTGTAGCCAGTTCAAGAGTAAAATAATCCAATCAGTGCTCCAGGATCATGATGCTTTTGAGAATCAAACATACAAGCTGCTCTTGCAAGCAAAGGATCAAGAAGCCTCTAGAAGGCCCGATTCCCAAACCAGGGGCCCCTCTGGGTATCTATCTCTGAGGCTACCAGGGGCCCAGGCCAGACTGCCTGCTTCATTCCAAGTGGAGAGCCCTGCCAGCCACAGCATGGTCCCTCCCAATGCCCCAACCCTTGCTTAAGCTTCAGCCAAGCCTTTGGCCATATCTAGGCATGATGGCTCAAATGCCCCTCCGAGATGCCTAGGCAGTGGTAAAGAGTGAGTTGGTCATATTTGATCAGTCATAAACTGGAATATGGCAAGGCTGTATATTGTGATCCTGCTTATTTAACTTATGCAGAGTACATCATGTGAAATGCTGGGCTGGATAAATCACAGGCCAGACTCAAGATTTCTAGGAGAAATATCAACAGCCTCAAATACATAAATGATAACACTCTAATGGCAGAAAGTGAAGAGGAACTAAAGAGCCTCTTGATAAGGGTAAGAGAGGAGAGTGAAAAGCCTGGCTTCAAACTCAACATTCAAAAAGCTGAGATCATGGCATTCAGTCCCATCACTTCACAGCAAATAGATGGGGAAAACATGGAAATAGTTACAGACTTAATTTTCTTGGGCTCCAAAGTCACTGCTGGTGATGACTGCCGCCATGAAGTAAAAAGATGCTTGCTCTTGGAAAGAAAAGCTATGACAAACCTAGACAGCTTATTAAAAAGCAGAGACATCACTTTGTCAACAAAGGCCTACAGTCAAAGCTGTGTTTTTTTCAGTAGTCATGTATGGGTGTGAGTGTTGGGCCACAAAGAAGCCTGAATGCTGAAGAATTGATGCTTTCGAACTATGGTGTTGGAGAAGACTCTTCAGAATCCCTTGGACTGCAAAGAAATCACACTAGTTAATCCTAAAGGAAATCAACATTGAATATTCTTTGGAAAGACTGTTTTTGAAGTTGCAACTCCAATACTTTGGCCACCAAATGTGAAGAGACAAGTTATTGTAAAAGACCCTAATGTTGAGAAGGATTGAGGATAAAAGCAGGTGGCGGAGGATGAAATGATTAGATAACATCATTGACTCAATGGACATAAATTTGAGCAAACTTTGGGAGATAGTGAAGGACAGAGGAAGCTGGTGTGCTGTTAGACCATGGGGTCACAAAGAGTCAGAAATGAATTAGCGACTGAACAACAAACTAGTTCCATCTGGTTAATGTCACACATCCCGAGGCCTGGAGACCACATTACTCCAGGTTCAACCTCTCAGTCTATCCCGGCATTTGAAGTTCTGTGGGTCCCATGGCTCTAGGAATGGCAGGACAGGGCATGCAGCTTGTACCCATGTGTTAGGTACACTATGTGTTAGGGAATGGCATCCACAGTCATGGTGAAATCACTTAGAGGCATGACCTGCACAGTGGTAAGTGGCCTTGGTGGTTGTTAAGGAAGGGAGTGACTGTCAAATGCCAAGCACCTCTACAAAATGTTAAAAGAAAACCTGAGTCTAAACTGAAATGCAAGCTTTCTTATTTTAAGATTTGGTATTTTAAGTAAAAAGTATTAGTGGAACTCCATAATAGTTGCTTTCTTTGGCTTGTCATAATGGCAGGAGGGTTTCGGCACTGGATTGTTCCTAGGGCTCTGCTTTGTCAGGGGCCCACAGGGATGGGGAGGGAGGTGGAGGGGAGCTGCAGGCCTGGCCTAGGAAGTGTTGCCCTATGACTTGCTCCTACCACCAAGCTGGCCAGGGGAGACAGGCAAGGTTCCAGCCTCTTGGGAGATTGGGTGGAGGCCATAGTCTGTCCACATAGCTGGAGAGAGGGCTGTGGTCAGGGGTTGAATGGGGCCTCAAGGCCTTGGAAATCTTTGGAGAAGCTTGGGGTTGGGGAAGGCATGACCACTGGCCCAAAGGTTTGGTTATGATCATCTGGCTCCTGGGGAAAAGCACGCTCAGGGGATGGTGTCTGCCAAGGTTTGGGATGGCTTTGTGACAAGGGATGGCTCCAGAGCCTGAGGACCAGGACTCAGGGGGCAGCTCATGTTGTCCATGCCTCCCAAGGCCCCTTTAGCCGTTATGCTAAGCATGTCACCGTGCTTGGTTAAGAGCTGTGTACAGGGAGACTGAGCCAGAACACATTTTTTTGGTAGCTTTTTCCTTCAGAGTTTTGTGGAAATAAGTGTCTATGGACAGGCCTTGCCAGGGACAGAGGTCTGTTTTGTGTAGGAACAATGACTACATTTTCCCTTGGAAACAACACGGGGATCCCAGGCAGCTTAGCTCTGGCAGGGCCCCCGTCCATGGGCAGAGGTGCCCACAGGCCTCATTTCACACCAGGCTGTCTGACCAGCAGACAGTGAGCAAGGGAAAGACTGTGAGGCAGGCCTGCCTGCCCACTGTGTATGGGTCCACAGGGAAGTCTGTGACCCAAGCTGCAGACCCTGGCTGCCTGGCTCCCCTCCGTGGAGACGCAGGTCCTCTGAGCCCCTAAGAGTGAGCAGCATCAGCATCGAGAAAGAGGCTGGGGTGCAGGGTCAGAAACCACTCAGCATCTTAGCCTTTCTCTAAATGCCAGAAATCCCCAAGAGGAAACACTGTTGCCAGGACCAAATGGGAAGCACCAGAGTAAGGAGCAGATTGGGAAGAGCACACGGTGCCCGCACTCCTCATTCCTGGGAGTTGGCAGGATCAAGGTCATGAGATAGGGCACCTGACAGCAGATGGGCAGTCGAGGCAGAAGCTGGTCCTCAATTTATTTGGATCCACCAGTCTCTGTTTCTTTTCTCTATTTTTTTTTTTTTTTTTTTTACCAAAGTGATACATGCTCACGGTTAAAAAAAAAAAAGAAAAGAGGGGAATTCCCTGGCAGTCTAGTGGTTAAGATTCCATGCTTCTGCTGCAGGCAGCGTGAGTTCAATCCTGGTCAGGGAATTAAGATCCCACAAACTACGCGGTGTGGGATACCCTGGTGGCTCCTGGTAGAGAATCCGCCTGTTAATGCAAGAGATGCAGGTTTGATCTCTAGGTCAGGAAGATCTCCTGGAGAAGGAAATGGCAACCCACTCCAGTATTCTTGCCTGGAAAACCCCCATGGACAGAGGAGACTGGTGGGTTACAGTCCATGGGGTCACAGGAGTGGGATAGGATTTTGCAATGAAACGACAACAGTCTAGGTGGTACAGCCAAAGAAAACAAAACAAACCCCCAAACAAACAAAAATAACGAAGGAAGGATGAAAGCAAGAAGGGGAAAGGATCTTAAAGTGGAAGCAGTGTCTTTCCTGTCTGACCTGTTACCTCAGCTCCACCCAGAAGTGACCTCTAGGAAGGCTTCTGCGTTTATTTCTCTCACTGCCCTGCCGCCACAGGATAGTTATTTTCTCTTTATCTGTAGGTTAAGGCATTGTCATTTTTTTTTCATCAGTTCATTAAGAGGTTTTTCTCTGGTTTTATATTTTACCCTATTTATCTCTAACTCCTTACTTCTGTTTCAAGGCACCTTGGAGAGTCACAGGTACTTGTATACCTCATGCCTGCAAAACAGAGGTGTGCTTGTACAGTGTTTTGGGTTTTTATGTTTGTTTTTAATCCGCATCAAATGTGTAAGGCTAGATTCTTATTCCCTCTCACTTTCTAGGCAGTCAGTGTTGGGGAGAGCTCTCTCCCTCAGGCTGCACATCTGCCTTAACACTACCAACTGTAAGACTCTGCACCTTCTACTCCCTACAACTTCACCGATCACAGAAAACCCAGTCATGAAAATCCTTGGACCTCCGGATGTCACCTCTGGTGACATCTCTGGAGTACATCCTTAGAAGTGGAATTGATGGCTTGCCGATTATAAGAAAGCTGGACTTTACTAAACAATGCCTGGATGCTTTCAGCACATTTGGGCAAGGTCACTAGTGGGCTTTGCACAAGAGTATGATGGTTCCTATCTCCCCAGATCTTTCATCGGTGTCATTCTATTTGCTAGTCTGCCAATCCGAGGTACATATATATAAAAACTATATATATGTATGCACACACATACATGCATATGTATGTGTATATATGTGGATAGATAGAGGTATATATAGCTCTCACCATTATTATAATTTGGATATGTCTGATTGATAGCAAATTTGAGCATCTCTGCATATATTGGCAGGGCTTCCCTGATAGCTCAGTTGGTAAAGAATTGACCTGCAATGCAGGAGACCCTGGTTCAGTTCCTAGGTTGGGAAGATCTGCTGGAGAAGGAATAAGATACCCATTCCAGTATTCTTGGGCTTCCCCTGTGGCTCAGCTGGTAAAGAATTCACCTGCAATGCAGGAGACCTGGGTTCATTCTCTGGGTTGGGAAGATTCCTTGGAGAGGGGAAAGGCTGCCCACTCCAGTATTCTGGCCTCCATATATTGTTTATCATCTGTTCCTCCATTTATAAACTGCCGAATTGTATCTTTTGCTCATTTGTAAAAGCCCCTTGTATATTCCAGGTACACATGGTCAGTGTTACATTTTGCTAATACCTTCTGCCATCTGTTACCCACAGGTAGACAATTAAAGTAAATAAACTCCATGAGGGCACTGAATACCAGGTGGATAAAAGCGAACAAAAAATACCTTTTTTGTTGCCATTAGTATACATTCTATATCTATATGTATCTACAAGCTTGAGTTAGTTATTGTATTATTCAATTCATATCAGTTCATTTCAGTGACTCAGTCGTGTCTGACTCTTTGCAACCCCATAGACTGCAACATGCCAGGCTTTCCTGTCCATCACCAAGAGATACCTGGAGTAACAGACAAGTTTGGCCTTGGAGTACAAAATGAAACAGGCCAAAAGCTAACAAAGTTTTGACAAGAGAACACACTGGTCATAGCAAACATCCTCTTCCAACAACACAAGAGATGATTCTACATATGGACATCACCAGATGATCAATACCAAAATCAAATTGATTGTGTTCTTTGCAGCCAAAGATGGAGAAGCTCTATACAGTCAGCCAAAACAAGACTGGGAGCTGACTGTGGATCAGATCATGAACTCCTTATCACAAAACTCAGACTCAAATTGAAGAAAGTAGGGAAAACCACTAGACCATTTAAATATGATCTAAATCAAATCCCTTACGATTATACAGTGGAAGTGACAAATAGATTCAAGGGATTAAAGCTGATAGTCAGGGTGCCTGAAGAACTATAGGCAGAGGTTCATAACATTGTACAGGAGGTGGTAATCAAAACCATCTACAAGAAGAAAAAATGCAANAATATGATCTAAATCAAATCCCTTACGATTATACAGTGGAAGTGACAAATAGATTCAAGGGATTAAAGCTGATAGTCAGGGTGCCTGAAGAACTATAGGCAGAGGTTCATAACATTGTACAGGAGGTGGTAATCAAAACCATCTACAAGAAGAAAAAATGCAAAAAGGCAAAATGGTTGTCTGAGGAGGCCTTACAAAAATAGTTGAGAAAAGAGAAACTATAGGCAAAGGAAAAAAGGAGAGATATACCCATCTGAATGCAGAGTTCTAAAGAATAGCAAGGAGAGATAAAAAAAGCCTTCCTAAGAGTTGGACACGACTGAGTGACGGAACTGAACTGAACTGAAGGGATCAGTGCAAAGAAATAGAGGAAAACAGTAGAATAGGAAAGACTGGAGATCTCTTCAAGAAAATTAGAGATAGCAAGGTAACATTTCATGCAAAGATGGACACAATAAAGGACAGAAACTGTATGGACCTAACAAAGCAGAATATATCAAGCCAGAAGAGGTAGCAAGAATACACAGAAGAACTATACAGAAAAAGATCTTAGTGACCCAGATAACCATCACGGTGTGATCACTCACCTACAGCCACACATGCTGGAGTGTGAAATCAAGTGGGCCTTAGGAAGCATCACTA
>SJYX01009992.1:381294-397820 GCA_006410675.1 Oreotragus oreotragus | reverse complement strand
AAAAAAAAAAAAAAAAAAAGAAAAAAAGAAAAGTTGCCTCAAAAAATCCCAATTAATTTTGACCCCAATTTTCAGACATTTTACACAAACATGAATAAAACTGCATGATCCTATTATGCTACAGAAATCAGTAATGTACATTTTAGAAGAAAGTTGCCTTTTTTTCTTTCCCTAGCATCCATATGAAAAACTTTATAAACTCTTTCTATTTTTTAAGTTTTAGAAAATTTGCAAAATGCCCAAGTCAGAATTTTAAAAAGCTAATTTGTTGTTGATATTTAGTCATGAAGTTGTGTCTGAACTGCTTTGCAATCCCATGGACTATAGCCCATCAGTCTTCTCTGTCCACAGGATTTCCCAGGCAAGAATACAGGAGTGGGTCGCCATTTCCTTCTCCAGGGGATCTTCCTGACCCAGGGATTGAACTTGAGTTTCCTGCATTGCAGTCAGATTCTTTACCATCTGAGCCACCAGGAAGACTTTATATATATATATGTGTGTGTGTGTGTGTGTATACACACACAATGTATATTTAAGTTTTATAACCTAAGGAGCAATATTTTTTCTAACATAGATCAGTAAAACAAGAAAATCTCTTCTGAAGATGACTGCAAACAATTACAGGTGGAGTGTGGGTGCAGTGAAATGTTGATGAAGAGAGATATCTATATTGCACAAAACTATCTTTATACAAATTACTTATTGCATATAAGGGGACATATTATAATTAATCTTGGGGAATCTAGCCATCACACTGATCAAAGACAACATTAACAGTGTTGGGTCAACCCAGCACTATTGGTCTCCTTAATAAAATACACTTAGGCAGAAAATCAGGACTTTGATATCCTTCAAAAATTATATAATTTGAATCATATCATAAGAAATCATCATAAAAAATAAACTGGAAACATTCTACAAACTAATTGGCCTATATTCATCAAAAATGGAATTTCAAAATATATATGCATTATTTTTGGAATACCTGAAAAATGACAAAAGCAGTTATTTTATTTTGCCCTTAGAAATTATGTCAGTTTTTATATCTCCAGATTTCATAGTTCTTAATTGCATTTTTTTCCACTAAATCCAGTGTATGCAAGAGCAACTGTGATGAAAAATGTTACTTTTACTGAAGACATTAAGATTTGTACTTCTTAGGGAAAAAAATGATTTGTAATTGAAGAACATATGGCTTAACAAATGATCTTTTGGAGTGTACATAAAAGAGAGTGAAACATTTGTTACATATACTGAATCAATAGATCTTTAATACAACTAAATGCATTTTAATTTTTAGTTTTTGGCTTTCAAATGTACTTTTTATGCTTTTTTAATTAAAATTCATACTGATTTAATTTTTAGATTCACATACAGTTCAGTTCAGTTCAGTTCAGTCGCTCAGTCGTGTCCAACTCTTTGCGACCCCATGAATCGCAGCACGCCAGGCCTCCCTGTCCATCACCAACTCCCAGAGTTCACTCAGATTCACATCCATCGAGTCTGTGATACCATCCAGCCATCTCATCCTCGGTCATCCCCTTCTCCTCCTGCCCCCAATCACTCCCAGCATCAGAGTCTTTTCCAGTGAGTCAACTCTTCGCATGACGTGGCCAAAGTACTGGAGTTTCAGCTTTAGCATCATTCTTTCCAAAGAAATGCCAGGGTTGATTTTCTTCAGAATGGACTGGTTGGATCTCCTTGCAGTCTAAGGGACTCTCAAGAGTCTTCTCCAACACCACAGTTCAAAAGCATCAATTCTTCGGTTCTCAGATTTCTTTATAGTCCAACTCTCACATCCATACATGACCACAGGAGAAACCATAGCCTTGACTAGACGGACCTTAGTCAGCAAAGTAATGTCTCTGCTTTTGAATATACTATCTAGGTTGGTCATAACTTTTCTTCCAAGGAGTAAGCGTCTTTTAATTTTATAAGAAATAGAGAAGCCATACTTTATCCAGTTCCCTCCAGTGGTAATATTTTGCAAAACTATAGTATAATATTGGGCTTCTCTTGTGGCTCAGCTGCTGAAGAATCCATCTGCAATGCAGGAGACCTGGGTTTGATCCCTGGGTTGGGAAGACCCCCTGGAGAAGGGAAAGGCTACCCTCTCCAGTATTCTGGCCTGGAGAATTCCATGGACTGTATAGTCCATGGGGTCACAAAGAATCAGACACGACTGAGTGACTTTCACTATAGTATTAAAACCAGGATATTTACTTTAGTATAACCCACCAGTCTTATTCAGATTTTCCCAATTTTACTTATTTTCATTTGTGTATATGTACACTAAACTTACACAGGCAAGTTATTAAACACTTTCAGTATCACCAGGATCCTTTCTAGTGCCCCTTTTTAAATCATGCTTATGTTTCTCCTGCTATTGGCAACCACTAAATTGTTCTCCACTTTGAAACATTCTTTCAAAAATGTTATATAAGTGGAAACACACATTATGTATACTTTGGAGATCAGTATTTTTTACTCAGTTTAATACCCTAGAGATTTGTTCAAATTGATACATATATCTAGTTTATTCCTTTTTATTGCTGAGTTGTATAAGGTGCTAGTGGGAAAGAACTCGCCTGCCAGTGTAGGAGACATAAGAGATGCAGGTTTGATCCCTGGGTCAGGAAGATTCCCTGAAGGAGGGCATGGCAACCCACTCCAGTATTCTTGCCTGGAGAATTCCATGGACAAAGGAGCCTGGCGGGCTACAGTCTATGGGCTTGCAAAGAGGCGGACATGACTGAAGTGACATTCACTGGTTCAAATACATATACATACAAATATGATGTTTTGGTCACTCACCTAGAGCCAGATATCCTGAAGCATGAAGTCAAGTAGGCCTTAGGAAGCATTACTACACACAAAGCTAGTGGAGGTGACAGAATTCCAGCTGAGCTATTTAGAATCATAAAAGATGATGCATTAAAGCGCGGCACTCAGTATGTCAGTAGATTTAGAAAACTCAACAGTGGCCACGGGACTGGAACAGGTACGTTTTCATTCCAGTTCCGAAGAAAGAAAATGCAAAAGAATGTTCAAGTTACTCTATCTGTGTTCATTTCACATGCCAGCAAAGTTATGCTCAAAATCTTTCAATCCAGACTTCATGTGAACTGAGAACTTCCAGATGTAAATGGTGGGTCTCAAAGAGGCAGAGGAAGCAGAGATCAAATTTCCCACATCATTGGATTCCAACATCATAAGGCAAGGGGATTCCAGAAAAACATCTATCTCTGCTTAATTGACTACACTAAATCCTTTGACCATGTAGATCACAACAAGCTGTGGAACATTCTTAAAGAAGCCGGAATACCAGACCACCTTCTCTGTCTCCTGAGAAACCTGTATGCAAGTCAAGAAGCAACAGTTAGAACCAACAGGAAACAACCAACAGGCTGAGAATTGGGAAAGGAGTACGTCAAGGCTGTATGGTGTCACCCTGCTTATTTAACTTCTATGCAGAGTACATCATGAGAAATGCTGGGCTGGAAGAAGCACAAGCTGAAATTAAGATTGCTGGGAGACATATCAACAACCTTAGATATGCAGATGACACCACCCTTATGGCAGAAAGTGAAAAGGAAAAAAAGAGCCTCTTGACAAGGGTGAAAGAGGAGAGTGATAAAAAGTGGCTTAAAACTCAGCATTCAAAAAACTAAGATCGTGGCACCTTCATGGCTAACAGATGGAGAGCAAGTGGAATCAGTAACAGATTTTATTTTCTTGGGCTCCAAAATCACTGCAGATGGTGATTGCAGCCATGAAATTAAAAGACACTTGCTCCTTGGAAGGAAAGCCATGAAAAACCTAGACAACATATTAAAAAAGAGAGACATCACTTTGCTGACAAAGATCTGCATAGTCAAAACTATATTTTTTTTCCAGTAGTTAGGTACAGATGTGAGAGTTACACTATAAAGAAGGCTGAGTGTCAATGAATTGATATATTGAATTGTGCCAATGGAGAAGATTCTTGAGAGTCCCTTGGAGTGTAAGGAGATCAAACAGTCAATACTAAATGAAGAATCAGCCCTGAATATTCACTGGAAGGACTGATGCTGAAGCCGAAGTGCCAATGCTTGGGCCACCAGAGGCAAAGAGCCAGTTTATTGGAAAAGACCTTGATGCTGAGAAAGATTGAAGGCAAAAGGAGAAAGGGATGGCAGAGTATGAGATGGTTAGATAGCATCACAGACTCAATTGATATGAATCTGAGCAAACTCTGGGAGATAGTGGAGGGTGCAGGACCGTGGCTTGCTAGAGTCCATGAGAAGGCAAAGAGTTGGACGCACGTAGTAACTAAACACCAACATTTCTATACACAGTTGCTTATCCATACACATTTGGGAGAGAACCAAAGAATATTCCACACTAGAAATAAAACGAATGTTGCAAATAAAATCTCTATGAAAATGTGTATAGAATTTGGCGTGAACAAAAATTCTCTCTCTCTAGGATGAATGTCTCAGAAAGCAATTGCTGTTTTCCATAGCAGTTGCATATCTAGTTTTGATGAAAGAGACAAACTGTTTTGTAGATTGGCTGTGTCATTGTGTTCCCACAAGAACTGTCTGAATGATACAATTTCTCCATGTTCTCGCCAGCATTTGTTATCACTATTCTTAAAGGTATTCTTGGAAGGATGCAGTGATATATTTTTGTAGTTTTAATTTTCCTTTGCCTGGTGGTTACTGATGCTAAATATCTAAAGGAAAATGTCTGTTCATGTCTCTTTTCCATATTTCAGTGGTGAATATTTAGAATTCTTTGTTTATTATAAATACTAATCCTATGGCAGACACACAGTATATAAATATTTTTCCTCAAAATGTAGCTTATTTTCTTATCTTACATTGTTTTCTAAAGCACCTTTATCAAGGAATAGTTTATTACAAAGGACTAAATATATTTAATGTGCAAAATTTAATGAATTTGGACATACATGTGTGAACTGTCATGAAGCTATCACCAAAATCAATGTAACATACATACCCAAGCCTCTCACATTTTCTTAGGGCCATTGATTTTTGGCTTTGGAGATTCTTTCTGTGCAAGTGGTAAGAACTTTTAATATGAGCTCTAACCTCTTAACAAATTTTGAAATTCACAATACTACATTGTTAACTATAGGCATTATATTGTATAGCAGATCTCTAAAACTTTGGTGTTTTACATAAATAAAATGTTACATTCATGGAAAAACAGTTCCCCATTTTTCCTACTCCCAGCACTCACAACCATTATTATACTCTCTGTTTCTATGAGTTTAATTGTTATGGACCTAACAGAAGCAGAAGATATTAGGAAGAGGTGGCAAGAATACACAGAAGAACTGTACAGAAAAGATCTTCATGACCCGGATAATCACAATGGTGTGATCACTTATCTGGAGCCGGACTTCCTGGAATGTGAAGTCAAGTTGGCCTTAGAAAGCATCACTAAGAACAAAGCTATTGGAGGTGATGGAATTCCAATTGAGGTATTTCAAATCCTGGAAGATGATGCTGTGAAAGTGTTGTGCCCAATATGCCAGCAAATTTGGAAAACTCAGCAGTGGCCACAGGACTGGAAAAGGTCAGTTTTCATTCCAGCCAGAATATTGGAGTGGGTAGCCTTTCCCTTCTCCAGGGGATCTTCCCAACCCAGGGATTAAACCCAGTTCTCTGCATTGCAGGGAGATTCTTACCAGCTGAGCCACCAGGGAAGCCCAAGAATACTGGAGTGGGCAGCCCATGATGTGCTGTTTTTCATTCTATGACTAGCTTCTGTTACTTAGTAGAATATCCTTAAGATTCATGTGTACTGTTGAAAAATGGCAGAATTTCCTTCTTTTTTAAGCTGAACTAATACTCCATTGTATGCATATATCTTGTTCATCTATTCGTCTGTTGATGGACATTTAGGCAATTACCATATCTTGGTTATTGTGAATAATGCTGCAATGAAGATATCTTTTTGAGATCCTCATTTTAATTTCTTTTGAGGTATATACCCAGACATGGGAATTTGGGATCATATAGAGGTTGCATTTTAATTTTTTGAAGAAATGCCACACTGTTTTCCATAGCTGTTATAACATTTTATACCTCCATAAAAAATGTTCAGAGGTTGCCCTTCTTCCATATCCTTGGCAACACTTGTTAGCTTTTTTCTTTCTTTCTTTCTTTTTTTGACAACAGCTAAACTAACAGGTGAGAGGTAATGTCTCAGTGTAGTTTTGATTTGTTTTTCCTGGTATTTAATGATGCTGAACAGCTTTACATTTCATTCACAATGGCGTGTTGGCCATTTTCATGTCTTCTTTGGAGAACTGTCTGTTCAAGTCTTTGCCTGTTTTTAATCAGGCTATTTGTCTTTTTTGTCGTTTTTTGTTTGATTCTCCCCTTAAGTTGTAGGATGTCCACGTGAGTCTTTCCAGAAGAAATGTTTTTAATTTTTATGAGACACAGCTATCATATCGTCCTTTAGAAATTATCTTTCATGCCAAGACTATGAACTGTGCCTAACCATGCTTGCTTAATAAGTTCTCCTTTTTTTGTTTGTAGTTTGCATAAGCTTTATGTTTTGCCTTTATGTCTGTGTTCCATTTTGAGTTATATTTTTAATAATATATGAAGTTTAGATTTTAGTTTATTTTTTACCTATGGATAACCAACTGCTCTAGCACTATTTATTAATAGGATATCTCTCTACTGAATTGTATTGTACCTTGTTAACAGTCAGTTGGGCATATTGTATAGTTATATATCTGATTCCACTGTTCCATGTATTACTTTACTAATAGCAAGTCTCTCAATTACTGTAGCTACATAGTAAAACACTATTCAATTCAGTAGAATGATTATTTTACTTCATTCTTTGTCAAGATTGCCTTAGCTATTCTAATTTCTTTACATTTTTATATCTGTTTGAGGTTAGTTTTGTCTGTATGTATAAAACAGTTTACAAGAATTTCTATACTTATTATGTTGAATTTATGGATCTGAAGGACCTATTTGCTATCTTGAGTCTTCTATTCCATGATCACGGTTTGCCTCTGTATGACTTTGTTGTTGTTTAATCACTAAGTCATGTCAGGCTCTTTTGCCGCCCAATGGACTGTAGCCTGCTAGGCTCCTCTGTCCCTGGGATTTTCCAAGCAAGAATACCGGAGTGGGTTGCCATTTCCTGCTCCAGAGATCTTCCTGAACCAGGGATCGAACCAGCATATCCTGCATTGGCAGGCACATTCTTTTCCCATTGAGCCATCTGGGAAGCCACTCCATGACTTTTGGTCTACCCTAATTTTCAACATACATTTCCTTTATGTGGTTTGTTAAATACATACTGAAGTGCTTCATTTTCTTTGGTATGGTTATAAACGGTTTTGGGCTCTCAATTTGGTTTTGGGGTGTTTGTTGTTTGTATAAGGAAAAGCAACTGATTTTTTTTTTTTTAATGCTTTTGTCTTTTTCTCATCATCTAGAGAAGCGGATGGATCCCACATAAAGTCTGGGTCAGTTATCGAGACTCACAACATCACATAAAACCAAGACAGTATGAAAAGATTTACCACTATTGAAGTCTCTGTGGGATTAAGTCCAGGCATCTCAAGTAGGTCCTAAATGGCTTGAGAAAGAAGGAAGGAAGACTGGCCTGCGTTTAGATTGTGATTAGAAGGGGAGGTCAGGGTAAGCATTCCTGAACACTGGAAGGGTCTTGTGTAGTTTGAATTCCCCACTGGAAATTCCACTTAGGATTTAGCATCAGCTTACACAGATGGAGTTCACAAGGAGAAAATGGAGAACGAGGCTTAAAAGATGTTGCAGTTAAACATCAAAAATGAAGTCAGACCCCAATTAGAGTCTTATATCATGCAGTCTTAATATGCTCACTTTTTCATTCTCCAAGTGTTTCTTTAGATTCCTTCCATTATTCCACTTCTGCAATCATGTCATCTGCATACAAAGACTTTTTTTTTTCATTTTCCATTATATACATTTCTATTTACTTTTCTCAACTTACTGCAATGGCTGGATTTTCTTGTGCTATATTGAAAAAGCCTCGTTCCCAGTCCTAGGGGAATGATATTCACTGCTACGTATGATGTTAGCTGGATGCTGTAATGGGTTAGAATGGATGCTTTGTAAAATGCTCTTTTCTGTAAATTAATATAATCTTATGATTTTTCTTCTTTAGCTTGTCAATATTAAATACCTTTGTAAATGTCAAAAATCAAATATTTGTGACTGCAATTCAGTAAAAATAATTTGCTTCCCAACCAGCTTGTCTCAAAATCACTTTGATTTCTTATTGAAACTGATAGGACAAAGCAAATATTTATTCTTATCATGATTTTGCATGATTTTGTTTTTCCTTCTTTACTTGGATATATTTATGTATTTGTATTTGTTTATTATACATTTTCTCCCCAAACTGCTGTAAACATGTTATAACCTATGCATATTTTAAAGGATGAGGATCCCAGGTGGTACAGTTGTAAAGGACCCACCTGGCAATACAGTGAACACCTCAGTTTGGAAGATTCCCTGGAGGAGGAAATGGCAACCCACTCCAGTGCTCATGGATGAAAAATTCCTTGGACAGAAGAGTCCAGCAGGCTATTGTCTGTGCGATCCCAAAGAGTTGGACTTAACAGAGACTAAGCATATGTGTATCCTAAAGTATAGCATGTCTTTGTATTGTTTTATTTCTGAACAGTGTAGTCAAAAATTTTTCAGTGTTAGTCTCCTAAACAATTTGTACTATAAATAGCAGTAATGCAATTAATGGTTTCACAAACTTAAAAATGGGCCATGCAAAGCCACTCATAGAACTGTAAATAAATCTGAAGTCATGCTTTTCCTGATTTCCCTTAGTTGTATTTAAAGTCATAAAACAGATTTCATTTTATAGTTCTCTATATTATACTTAGTAGAAGTTAAGTACAGTGGCTTACCTCGCCCTTTTACCTCGCCCTTTGACTAGTTTACAGCTGTTTCCCATTTTCTCTTCACATACAGTCACAAATGGCGCTAGTGGTAAAGAACTCACGTGCCAATGCAGGGGACATAAGAGACTTGGGTTCGATTCCCGGGTCAGGAAGATCCCCTGGAGGAGGGCATGGCAGCCCACTCCAGGATTCTTGCCTGGAGAATCCCACGGACAGAGGAGCCTGCGGGCTACAGTCCACAGGGTCATAAGAGTCGGACATGACTGAAGTGACTTAACACACAACAACATGTTAATGAGAAAAGGAAGACTTATCTTGGGAAATTCTCTCCTAACCCTTCCTCCCATTTAGGGATAAGTTGCTCAAGTCAGTCTGTTTTTTTTTTATGATGAGGTCTTTTTTTTTTTTTTTTTTCTTCTGCATTTACTCCAAATCTTCTTGGAGGTGAACAGGATAGAAATTATTGCCATTTGAAACAAGCATTTCCTGCCTTGACTCCAGCCGACAAATGGTAAATCGTTGATCAACTCTGCCTGGGTGACTGTGTTGCCATTTAGCAGCAGTGGTCTCCTGTGTGTTAAAGACATGGAAGACAAACTTCTTACACTTGGTCTAAGGAAGAAAGGGTAAATAAAGCGTTGCTGTGTGTCTTCACTCCCTCTGTTGTTTTATGCATATTTGCAGATGGTTAAATATTGTGAATTTCTTCACAGAAGTGTCATGTATAATACCATTAGGTGACAAGTAGTCTCCCAAGTATGATCTGAAATTCCTGGAGCATTTCCACGCTAAACAATACTTTGTGTCAATGTCAGCTGTTCAAATGTACTTAAATCTTTCCAGAAAGTGGAAAGATGATAATGTGAAATCATGTAAGTGCTCAGGGATCTCCCATAGTCATAAATCATAACTGGAAAACAAAGCAAGCTCTGGGCAAAATTGCAAAATACAGGAAAATGTGTCTGTCTTTGTACTCCCCTCACTTTCTCAGGGTGTCTATCTTTCATATCTCAGTTTCTGTGTAGTCTAATGATCTCCTTTTTTTTTTTTTTTAATAGAACAGGAACCCAACTCTAGGATCCCATGAGTATAGTTCAACTACCAACAGGACTTTCTATTTTTCTGTAGAAGAATGGCAATTTACCTAACTTTAGTTAAATTTCCTCAGGGGATAGATAGTTAAAATGAAAACATGTACATTAAAATAATCACTAAATAAGTATTATAAACCTAGCTGTGAAGGTTGTACTAGCTGTTCTAAAGTGAAAGTCGCTCAGTTGTGTCTGACTCTTTGTGACTCCATGGACTGTAGCCCATGGAATTCTCCAGACCAGAAAACTGGAGAGTGGGTAGTCTCTCCCTTCCCCAGGGGATCTTCCCAACCCAGGGATCGAACTCAGTTCTCCCACATTGCAGGTAGATTCTTTACCAGTTGAGCCACAAGGGAAGCCCAAGAATTCTGTCCATGGGGTCCTCCAGGGGATCTTCCTGACCGAGGAATTAAACTAGGGTCTCCTGCATTGCAGGCGAATTCTTTACCAGCTGAGCTATGAGGGAAGCCCTGGCTGTACTACAGTACATCTAATACTTGCTGATGAATAGCTTAATACAATTAAAAATACAAAATGAGCATCGTCAAGGTACCAGGAACTATCAACATAAGAGTTACTATCAAGTGAGCAGATAAATGTTAAACTCTGAGGGGATACTGTTAAGAAATAAGTGTGTCTGTTTGCATATCCATGTCTCTATCTAGAGTCTTCTCTTTCTCTGTGTAATACATAAGAATATTTTCTTAAGTTTCAACAAAATGTGATTACTCTTGATTTCTGCATAAAATGAATGCAGAAACAACCAGGGGTCAAGTGAAAACCTCCGCTGCTAATTAAAAATTAAAAAGTTGAAACTGACAAATAACATGGAGTGTTTCTTTTAAAATTATAATTATTTCTGCTTTTGTCCTTTTTTTTTTTAAGGTCTTTTTTTTTTTTTTTTGAGTATTTTAAAATTTATGTTATTTGGCTGCAGACATTCTTCTTTGTGGCACACAGGATTGCAGACCTTCCTTGAGGCATGCAGGAACTATAGGTGCATCATGAGAATTCCTATTGCAGCAAATGTGATCTTGTTCCCTGAAAGTAAAAGTGAAGTCAGTCGTGTCTGACTCTTTGCGACCCCATGGACTGTAGCCTACCAGCCTTCTCTGTCCATGGGATTTTCCAGGCAAGAGTACTGGAGTGGGGTGCCGTTTCCTTCTCCTGAAAGTGAAGTCACTNTCTGACTCTTTGCGACCCCATGGACTGTAGCCTACCAGCCTTCTCTGTCCATGGGATTTTCCAGGCAAGAGTACTGGAGTGGGGTGCCGTTTCCTTCTCCTGAAAGTGAAGTCACTCAGTCGTGTCCGAGTCTTTGTGACCCCATGGACTCTAGCCTTCACCAGGCTCTTCTGTCCATGGGGTTCTCCAGGCAAGGAAACTGGAGAATTCTCAGAATTCTGCTGGAGTGGGTTGCCATTTTCTCCTCCAGGGGATCTTCCTGACCCAGGGATCAAACCCAGGTATCCTGCATTTTCAGGCAGACGCTTTACCCTCTGAGCCACCAGGGAAGCTTCCTTCTCCTGACCAGGGATCAAATGCAGGCCTCCTGTATAGGGAGCTTGGAGTCTTAGCCACTAGGCCACTAGGGAATTCTCTTGCCTTTTCACTTGTCTCTAAAGTTTTATAAAGGATTGAAAGATCTGAACGCTGTGCAAGAATTCTAAGTTCTAAATTTACATTCTCCATGTATATTCACTACTCGGATTTACAAAAATGTAACGTTCTTTTCTATAACAAATTCAATTCAGCTGAGAAGCACCTAATTCTGCTGATACCTGAAAACTCTCAATCTTAGCCCTCCTCTCTCTAGAAGTCCGTTCTGTGAGTGTAGGGACATTGTTTTCTTTCTACATAACATGGTAGAGGCTCAAGAAATATTTGTATAATAAACAATTAAATTTTATTTATGTTTGCTACTTTATAATAATCTTTACTAGAGGATATGGACTCCCTTATGTTTACAAACTTACACTGCTTTGAGTACACATTTATTAAAATGCCAGATGCCTGTGGCTTCTCCACCTTCACAGTAGATGGCCTCCTGCCAGGTCTGTAAATGACAGGCAAAGAACAAGCCGTCTGATACTGAATTTCCTCCCAACATGTCTAGAATCCATGTTGCCACGGCCTCCATGTCTCCGGCTTCACCTGTACCACTCCCTACTCTACACGTTACTATCAGCAGATCTGTTACTCATGAATCTAGTCTCTAGCACTGTACAGACTAGATGTCCCCAGTAGTTGAACATGGACGGCAACAGCAGCATTGTAGAGCTTGGCAGAGAATTTCAAATTGAGTCTTTGGAAAGTAAATACTTTTCTATGTGAAGTGTTCATTTCAAAAGTGATTGGTTTCAAATTAAAGTACCTGCTATAAGCTAAAATCTCTCTTCACCTAACTAATTGACTTTTTTTTTTTACTCTAGGTTCTATCTACCACCATCCCAAAGAGAGGGAAATATTGTTTGCTCAATGTCAAGAAACATTTGAAGAAATAAATATATAATGATTAAAAACTCTTCAAATACAATCCCCTGAAAAAATATAACAGTACATTGCAGTAGTGATCAAAAAGACGGTCAGATATAAACATTTGAATGAGAAAGAGATATAGAGACTGTTGAAAAGAAGGAAAATGACTGAGGATTTTAGAAAAGTAAACCACTGTGAGGGTCTTCAAATATAAGAATCTGATGAAACTAATCAACTAAGTGCAATATATTTGAAAGAATACAACTTAACAAATAAAATTCACAACCATTAAGTGAAGTGAAGTGAAGTCGCTCAGTTGTGTCTGACTCTTTGCAACCCTGTGGACTGTAGCCTACCAGGCTTCTCCGTCCATGGGATTCTCCAGGCAAGAATACTGGAGTGGGTTACCATTTCCTTCTCCAGGGGATCTTCCCGACCCAGGGATCGAACCTGGGTCTCCTGCATTGGAGGCAGACGCTTTAACCTCTGAGCCACCAGGGAAGCCCTTTAGCACTTGAATATTGATCTTATACTTTTGACTTTCTATTCCACCTCTGACATATAATGCCTCTCACGTTATGCTAATATTGAAAGAATGACCAACATTTCAATTTCTGTCACATACAGCTAGAGAAAATATTCTAGAATGGGGAGGCCTCTTACTAATCCTAAATCACACTGAATTGTTGAACACCTATTGGGCTCCTAAAATAATCTGTAAGCATACTTCTTATATTTTACAGAAAATAATATTTATGTTATGATATATTTCTGTTTAAGTGGAAGTATTTACTAACCCTCCCTTAACAAAGATCTATTAACAGAAATAGCTAGAAAATATAACACATTTTCATTTTGTTCCAACTCCTCCCAAACTATGAGTTTCTTTCCAAAAGGGGAAAAATGAAAACTTTCAGTAAAAATGTACTTTGACTTGCATAAGACCACTCTGTAGTCCCCTGCAATGATTAAAGCAAAGTTATATGGAAGGGATCAACACAGTATAAGAAAGAGCAAAGCATGAAAAATGCAGTTACTTACTCTGCTGCCAAGTATACCTGGATGAGAAAGTACCGAATCCTAAAATTCTACATGATTCTTGAAAGTAACACAGCTTTCATTAGGCAAATGATTCATGCAGAATAAATCCTTAAAAACAAAATTCTGAACCAGCAATAGGCAATAGTCATGACAAATATGGTATTGGATTGAAGGTCTCTTTTATCTACTTCATCATTTTTCTGATTGCTGGAAGTGACCAGAAATTTAGGGAGTATTTAATCACCGACAATGAGGAAAGGAAACAAACAAATAAGTGCAAATAGATAACCGATACAATATATGAAAATGTGCCACGTTCCTCTATGTGGCTAATTCACTAACTATGAAAGTTCCTTAAGATTTTCAAGACCAAAGATTCAATTTTCTCATTTTTCAGGACATATTTAACAAGGCTGATTTGCTGCCTGTTATAGGGTGTACCTTGTTATCTTTTAAATTTGCATAATCACAGAATGCTTGATTAAGGAATGGAAGCTTTGAGTGTAATAGATATGCATGCATGATTAGCTGTAGGAGGGGATCTGTAATTATGTGGTGTATAAATATACATCTATATACTTTAAACCTTCATAATAAAGACAACAAAAGTCTTGACATTATTTTAAAATTATTTTCATCATAACTTAGAAAAATAATAGTAGGTTTAAAAGAGCCACTGGGATTTTCAACAACACTCTTCCAGAGGAAGAATTCACAGTATGATATAAAATTAATATTTACAGTATACAATATTGGTGATTTTTTTGAAAAGTTAGATGGAATCTTTGTTTCCCCAGGTATTTTTGTGCTGTGAGACTAATGCAAATGAATGCCCCAATTCATTAGGCATGCAGAGTGAATACTGATAGGATGTGTGTCTTAAATTTCTATAGTTCTCAACCAGCTAACTGAATCCAAACTTGGTACATGATACACTTTTCTGCTTCGTCACTTCCCACCCTCTTATACAAACAGATATCCATAAGTACACACCACACCATGATTGCTTCCAAATATCAGTGTGAACTTCAAGCTCACCAGTTAGTAAGAAATAAGTTGCCAACTGGCAGATGTTTATGAAAGAAGAATGATAAACTGCTATTGAATGTTTCATTGTAGACGTAAACGGGCAATTAACTAAAGTCATATTTCAGCCAGACTCTAAATATTCTAATCATTTTTAAAAATGTATCTTTATGAGCTGAAATTTTTTGTGTACTGTATTACTGTGTGTGCAGACATGCTAAGTCACATTAGTCGTGTCTGACTCTGTGTGACACCGTGGACTGTAGCCCGCCAGGCTCCTCTGGCCATGGGCTTCTCCAGGCAAGAATACTGGAGTGGGTTGCCACGCCCTCCTCCAGGGGATCTTCCTGACCCGGGAATAAAACCCTGCCTCTTAAGTCCCCTTCATTGGCAGGCGTGTTCTTTACCACTAGCGCCCCCTGGGAAGCTCCTAAATAACTAGCATTTATCTGTTTATCTGGGTGCAGTCCATAAATATACTTTATATGTTGAATATTTACTTCCACAAAACATGCAGTGTAGGATTTATCTCTATTTTTTTTCTATAATATATATCCAGAATCAAAACTGACAACTGCTAATAATGTCTTTTCCCTCCCATAATTCCTTGAGGCATTTCACCGGTGAGAGTTTAAAAAACATATTTTAAACAAATTCATCATTTTAAGGGGGAATGTAAAAAATATTTCACAAAATTATTTCTTATATTTTTTTATGGATTTCTTTCTGAAGAAAGAAAAATCACTCTACACATTTAATTAACTCACTTGCTGCCCTCTCTATTATCATGCTCCACATATGGCTTATTTTCCAGCAGTCTGGTATTTTACTGAAGAAAACCTAATAGGAAATCAGCCTTAAATGTCATCTTAATTTCCCACCTCACTAAAGGGCTCTTGTAACTTGCAAAAGTGATAGCGAATTTCTTGCTAGGTCGTTAACGTGATTTTTTTGGAGTGAGTTGATTCTTATGGTTTATGAAAAGCTCTATGTGCAAGACTCTCTGAATGAAAGAAAGGAGGAATAAAACAGTCTGAGTTACCAAGCGCAAAGCTAACTAGACCTGTGATCTTATGCAATACTCATACTTGTCTAGCTGAAGGGAAAATGCGATAAGATAATAAGCAGTGAACTGATTTAGTTTCATTGCATCTTTGCTAATTACCTCTCTAATATTAATGTGAATGCTGAGAAGAAGAAGAAAGAGTCAGAGGAAGAGGAGAAAAAGGTGCAAGGAAAAGGTGAGGGGGAAAGTAAGAGTGAAGAGAATGCTAGCACCAGTAAGGACAAAACTCAGCACAAACACTAGAGCTTCAGCTTCCCTAGTGCGTATCTTCTTAACGGATGAAGATTTTGTCGGGTACTATGTAAAATTCTCCTTATACATGAAGCCTTTTAATCCTTATGTCATCGATGCATGAAACCTCTCTTACTCCTGTATTACAAATAAGAAAACTCTGGCTTGGGCAAGAAAAATTAGAGCTATCCAGTTCATGCATTTTCATGTTTAAATTATTACTTACTTTTGTCAGACTCTAATATGGAAAATTCTGAGAGAGATGGGAATACCAGACCACCTGACCTGCCTCTTGAGAAATCTGTATGCAGGTCAGGAAGCAACAGTTAGAACTGCACATGGAACAACAGACTGGTTCCAAAGAGGAAAAGGAGTATGTCAAGGCTGTATATTGTCACCCTGCTTATTTAACTTATATGCAGAGTACATCATGAGAAACGTTGGGCTGGAAGAAACACAAGCTGGAATCAAGATTGCTGGGAGAAATATCAATAACCTCGGATATGCAGATGACACCACCCTGATGGCAGAAAGTGAAGAGGAGCTAAAAAGCCTCTTGATGAAAGTGAAGGAGGAGAGTGAAAAAGTTGGCTTAAAGCTCAACATTCAGAAAACGAAGATCATGGCATCCGGTCCTATCAATTCATGG
>SJYX01009992.1:363242-381149 GCA_006410675.1 Oreotragus oreotragus | reverse complement strand
GGAAACAGTGTCGGACTTTATTTTGGGGGGCTCCAAAATCACTGCAGATGGTGACTGTAGCCATGAAATTAAAAGATGCTTACTCCTTGGAAGAAAAGTTATGATCAGCCTAGATAGTACATTGAAAAGCAGAGACATTACTTTGCCAACTAAGATCCATCTAGTCAAGGCTATGGTTTTTTCCTGTGGTCATGTATGGACTGTGAATAAGGCTGAGCACCAAAGAACTGATGCTTTTGAACTGTGGTGTTGGAGAAGACTCTTGAGAGTCCCTTGGACTGCAAGGAGATCCAACAGTCCATTCTGAAGGAGATCAACCCTGGGATTTCTTTGGAAGGAATGATGCTGAAGCTGAAACTCCAGTACTTTGGCCACCTCATGAGAAGAGTTGACTCATTGGAAAAGACTCTGATGCTGGGAGGGATTGGGGGCAGGAGGAGAAGGGGACGACCGAGGATGAGATGGCTGGATGGCATCATGGACTCGATGGATGTGAATCTGAGTGAACTCCAGGAGTTGGTGATGGACAGGGAGGCCTGGCGTGCTGCGATTCATGAGACTGCAAAGAGTCAGACACGACTGAGCGACTGAACTGAACTGAACTGAATGTTCGTGCTCTTATGCTGCATTTTTTGTACATTCTTGGATTACGTTAACCCACTAAAACTTATTTTGGTAAAGTGAACTATAGGTTGTTTATGATGTTAGTATTTTTCCATTTCATTTTCAGATAAAACTTTAAGGACAACATTTATTCTGCTGTTTTTCATCTTCATATAACAAATATGCATAAAAATAAAATAAGAAAAAGTTAAGAATTAACTTAAAGGAAATTGTTTTTACTTTGATAATTAATACAAATATTTTATCACATATTACTTTTTCCTGATATTGTTTTCTTTTAATATATTGACTATATCAGCTTTGCAAAACTACCTTGTGTACAAATTAGTGGGCTTTTAAAATTTCCTACAATGTTCTTGCTAATAAGCCTCTGATCCCTTAAAAGAGTAATAACTGGAGGGAAAGGCAAAATTATAATTGAAAGCCTTTTATTGTTTTTGGAGTTAAAATTCCAAATAAAAGTTACCTCTTAAGACCATATGCTACATAAATTATTCTTGTTGATGTAAACAGGAGTTCCAGTGAAGAAGCTGGTAACATACGGACTTGGCATTTTGTAAATTAAAAAAAAAAATGTTTTGCTCCATTGATGTTGTTCAGAAGAGGGATTCCTAGAACAAAATACCAAGTTGCTAAGTTTAACTGTTTTAGGATATCAGTGATTATTCGGCTTAGTGTTAAATTTGAAACAGAGAGATATAACTTTAATGTTGCTCACTTTGTGACTTTTTGTATCCAAATATTCTATTTTAAAAAATGATAATAGAAAAATTTAGTTGAATTTTTCATTGAGATAGCTTGAATTAATTTTAAGCAATTTTCTAGTATACCAAAAATTGAATACTGAACTGTAAAGATTATAAATAAGGACTGAACATTTTCAGGAGACATCGTTATGTCTGTTAAACTATAAGTAAGACTCCCTGGGGTAGATTTATTGAAAAAGTCATCCAATTCTCCATCTCTCTTACTATCCATAACTGAGTTGACTCCACAAGAGGCTACTCACAGTCCTCACGATGATGCTGAGATAAACCTTTGACTAGCCTGGCCAAAAGAGTATGGTGAACGTGATGATTTTCCAGCACCAAATTGGAGTCTAATGGCTTCGTTGCTTTTTTCCTTCTCTCGGACTCCTACCTACGTTGCTGGAAAGGACGTGTAGAGCTCCAAGTCTGCCTGTCTCAGGGGAAGAAACCCCAGAAACTGGAAAAAGCTTAGGGAAGATCAGAAACACTTGTTACTAACTTGCAGATACGTGAGTGAGAACAAACTAGAAACATGCTGGAGCAGGCCTGTAAGCTGGTGAGCAAAGCTGCAAACGCTTATCGCTTTAGCCACTGACTTTTGAGATTGTACTGTTAGGTCATGTTATTTCGGCAGTGTATTTGTACAACATTCCTTCCTCCCCCCTAGAATAAATGATCCACCATTTCTTGAGTCAGCATCACGTTTCAGAAGCCAGAGAATGGCAGTGCACAAAAGGGACTAGGCATGCAGGTTCCAGAGCAAGGGAACAGGGCCCGCGGCGTTTACGGGTGTCACTATCAGGCACCAAAATGAGGTTGCGCACAGCGCGCATGAGCTTTGCGCACAGATAGACCCAGGCTTCAGTGGGGGCATCAACAATCAGACTGTCCATCAGCGTGGGCCAAATGGCCCTTCTGCTCCCTTTTGAGATAGTTCTCATTGATGCTGCTACTGCTGACCATTTTTCAAAGAAAAATTGATGCTTAAATAACTCACTTTGAGCTCTGTGTTTGTCCAATGTAGAGTATTGATCCTGAAGCCAAAAAAAAAAAAAAATTTATTTACTCTATTAACTTTTGGATACCACTGCCANCCCTTCTGCTCCCTTTTGAGATAGTTCTCATTGATGCTGCTACTGCTGACCATTTTTCAAAGAAAAATTGATGCTTAAATAACTCACTTTGAGCTCTGTGTTTGTCCAATGTAGAGTATTGATCCTGAAGCCCAAAAAAAAAAAAAATCTTATTTACTCTATTAACTTTTGGATACCACTGCCAAGAGAAAATACATGAGTGAAAGACATAAATCTGTGTTGTAGTTGATAAAAGTCATTGTAGAAATATATATTTTTATTAAGCTCTGTACTGCATATCCACACACACACTTATCTATATGTATATACCAAAACACATTGCTTTTGCTCTTACAGTAACTTAAATCAAGCAATGATAATACTTTCTACTCTGTGTAGATACATAAGTATCACTTATTTCTCTGAAGCAGGAAGAGATGCCTTAGAAGACTGCATGACTTAAGCGTACTAAATTTTTAGTTGTTCCTGGAAAGTTCCTGTGAATTGTTCCAGTTTTCATATAATAAGTTTAAACTTGTTCAATCTATTAAATGTGATATATAACTTTTACAGAAATTCACTGACACCTAGACAAAAGATCTGTGTAAGAATGTTAATAGAACTATTTGCTACTATATGGAAAAGAAATGTTGACATTTTTGTCCCTTAAAACATCTAGTGGTTTGGTGTAAGGTTCTGAATGCACCAAAACTTAAAAACAATAAAAATATGAAACAAATTTGTATCAGTCATATGTGCCTATGACAAAAAGTCAGCAGAGACAGGGGATCAAAGCGAAAGGAGATCAACAGTAAAGTAATAAATGAAAAATTGTTTGGAAGTTAAATTAGAAAAGATTTATCGGACTGCTTTTAGAAATCAAATTTAACATTCTTTGTCAAGGCACAATTTTTCTAGTTATTCTGGACTGAACAAATGATTCTTTCTGTCTTTACTTTCTCTCCCCTACTCTATTTCCTACTTCCTTTCCCTTCTTCCCTTTCTTTCCCTTTACTTGTTTATTTTTGAACAAACAATTTCGATAAGATGGCTCCAGTTAACTAGGAAGGAGCCATTTTCCTCTATATTTTGCAGCTCAGCTCCCCGAATGTTGTTTAGATCAGAAAGCTTAAAGAGTAAATCTTTTTAACTACCCTAAGATATCTGCCAACATGTGTTCATCTCAAATTGACCTTCAGTCTTCAGTGGACTCCAGAACTTTCTTAAAATGATGAGTTCCTGGTCTCCCTGCCCTTGTTACGATTTAGCATACAGGAAGCTGCACGTGCCATTGGCGCACACCCAGTCCAAGCACAGTCTCCCAGTGGCACTCAGATATAGTCTCAGAAGAGACGTACCACTCTGTCTTAGGAAATTCCTAACTTAAAATTGCTTGCTTTGGATCCCTTTTTAGTTGTGACTTAGTTGAGAAACCAGATGTCAGCAAACTCTGGCTACTGTGGTTGCTTTATTCTGAGTAAAGGTATATTTGTTCACAGGGTAGAAGTCATTACTTTATGTTTATTAATATACGAAACATGCATGGATGTTATAGCCTACAATTGTAAACCTAACCAAATTTTAGTAATCTTCTTATAATAATTGTGATATTTTCTTCTCTCATATAATTGATTTAACAGTGAAATGTGGAATACACGTTAATAGCAACACAACTTTTTTAGGTACATATTATATATATTGAATATTTTAACTCTCCAGTAGGAGAATATAAATGCCTGTTGAAAAGCATAATAAATGTGTTAAGATGCTCATTTTATGCCTTAGACCTATTCATCATGCTTCATAAGAGAAAAGCAAATATATAAATGCTTAATTATCTTAAAAAAATCTGTAAAACAATGTTTCATGGATTCAAAAGTTCTACCATTTACTTTCATAGAATTAATAAGGCAAAGCTATCTTTTGTTTTACACATCTCCATTTGATTTCAATAAATGCATAAACGTTGACATGGCCAAAATATAAAACTTTCAAGCTATTAAAGTCAGTCTTACATGATCAAACAAATGTTTATATCAAACCATTCATTCAGTGATGAGAAATTCAGTTCCATGTATTCAGTACATTAGTGTTTACTTGAAACTGGTGACACATGTATTAGAAAGAAGGTAGGCTTGTGATTGAAATTCAGGCTTCAATTCTCAAAGCTCTGAATTCTTCAGCAAGCTTCTCAATTGCTTTGAATCTCAGATACTTAGGGGAAAATCTCAATCTCAAAATGTAAATTGCTGAGTATATGTTGGGTGGCCAGCATAACTGAATAATCCATAGAAGGTGACTGACACTCAAAAAGGAATCAATAAATGTCAGCATTCCTGTTTTTTCCAATTAAAACTTTATAAATAGAAATTATAGGAAATTTATCTAAAACAATACTGTTATCCAAAAACACATGGGAAATCTAGAAATTCAAAACTAAATATGATGGCAGAAGTATCTGAGAAATGAGTTTCAGATAAATAATATTAATTGTGTATCTAGTTTAATACACCATGTGACTGCAATTTGAAGAAAGGATCATCAAAACTGTAATTTCAGAAAAAAGGTGTGAACTAGGAAAGTGTCTTGGAATAAGCATCTAACAAGATGTTCCATCTTTTCTCAATATAATTTGTTTTGTTATAAATTTATGCATTTAATCTCAGTTCTATAATTAAGAACAAAAAATATATGTAAATTTCCTTAATAAATCACTCACATATATATAACATTATAGACCTTACAACAAATTTATTTTATTCTGGAAATTGTAGTAAGATTCATAATCTCTTTGCCTTTTTTTATTTTTTAACATTATTTCTTAATTTTAAATGTTGGATTTATGAGCCATTCAGTTTACACTAAAGTAAAATGTTCCTTTTTTCTCTTCCTGAATACCATAATATTATTTTTCAGATGGTTTGTGTTATCTAGAAGTATGTCAAGATTTGAAGATGCTAACATTATTTTAAAAATGAATTTGTTCCCATTTATGGGTTAGAATAAATGAAAGCATCCAATAATAAGTACTGTATATATATATATATATACATATATATATGAGAGCAGCATACTGTTATGCACCTCTTGTATATTTACTCTTAGATATAAAATTTGACAAATATCTAAACGCATACTTAACCTTATAAACAATTTAAGCTATTTTCAAAAGAACATGATTTAAAGTCACAATTAATAAAAAATATTACAGGCTCCATAGTATTTTAAAATATCAGTAAAGACAAATACAGTCCTTCACAAAAGAAGGGCAACGGTTCTAAAATTTTTTTTTGTATATTAAAATTTTGGTCTGTGTTAATATTTTGCATCAGGGACTTTCCCTGGTGGCTCAGTCGTTAAGAATTCACCTGCCAGTGCAGGAGACACAGGTTCGATCCTTGATCCGGAAAGATCTTTGCGGCACAAAAGAACTAAGCCTGTGTGCCACAGCTACTGGGGCTGTGCCCTGGAGCCCAGGATTCGCAATTCCTGAGCCCACTCATGGCAAATGCTGAAGGCCATGCTCTCTGGAGCCCTTGCTCTGCAAGAAAAGCCGAGACAGTGAGAAGCCTGTTCATTGCAACTGGAGAGTAAGTCCCGCTCGCCGCAACTAGAGAAAAGCCTGTGCAGCTACCAAGATTCAGTGCACTCCCCCCAGATAAATAAATGAAAATAAATAAATACAAAAAATAAAAAAATAAAAAAAAATAAAAAAATTATGAACCAGAACTCTTTTGACTACAAAAGTATGCAATATGTTCTTTAGGTTTCTAACCTTAGTTTATAAGACCAATTTAAGTGTCCATTTGTGATAAGAAACACAAATATAATACTATATATATTCAATGTTTTTGCTTGAAAAACTGAAACAGAATTCCATTGAATTCACTGATTACAAAAGGAGGATTTGTCTAATTGTTACTTCCCGCACCCTAGTGCATGAGCAAATCCTAAAGTTAGCAATAAATTAGAATCAGGCCCAAAACAGCATCAAGGTTCTCTCTTCCCATCTCTACCCCCTGAAATTCTCAGGGTACCGTTTTTTACTTTGTCTCTGAAGAGCAAAGTTTTATGATAACCAGTTTACACAATAAGATGAAACTGAGCCAGCTTCCAAGTTTATAGCTTTTCTATCCATAGATACACTAGCCTACGGTTTGCATATTTTTGTTCTGGTTCCCAGGACAGGCAATTTCATTGGCCCTGAAGAATGCTTGGCCTAGTCAGTCATATCCATGAGAGCAGTATCATATTTTATAGATCTGCGGTCTCCTGCTTTAACTATGCCTGGAGGATACAGAGCTGCTCGTGATGTTCCTGGGAAGGATTCAGTTCAGTCCAGTTCAGTCACTCAGTTGTGTCCAACTCTTTGCGACCCCACGAATTGCAGCACGCCAGGCCTCCTCGTCCATCACCAACTCCCGGAGTTCACTCAAACTCATGTCCATTGAGTTGGTGATGCCATCCAGCTATCTCATCCTCTGTCGTCCCCTTCTCCTCCTGTCCTCAATCCCTCCCAGTATCAGAGTCTTTTCCAGTGAGTCATCTCTTTGCATGAGGTGGCCAAAGTACTAGAGTTTCAGCTTTAGCATCATTCCTTCCAAAGAACACCCAGGACTGATCTCCTTTAGAATGGACTGGTTGGATCTCCTTGCTGGGAGGGTTTAGATTTGGGAAATCTCCTAAATAACTAGTCAAGGCAACCAGAAATAACCCTGGTGGGCAGAAATGATAACAGCCAGGTATTTGGCAGCAGGGGTTCATTTAAGAAAAGAATTCAGGGCAGCAAAATCACAGCAGAGGGAGAGAAGAGAAGGGAGGGGAGGGAAGGGAAAGGACAGAAAATAAGAGGAACCCAGGGATTACAGAATGTAACTTCTCATTTGTGCATCTCAGCTGAAATCTTTACATTGTACTAAATAAAATCAATGATATAAGCACCATCCCTCAGTAAACACTGGCTAGAATATGCCAGCCTTATCTTAAAAAAAATCAAATGATTTGTTTTGACAAGTTTTCATAATAGCATCAGTGTTTTCCCATTATAAGTCTAGTAAAAACAGGTGAAAGAAAATTAATTTTTCATATATTACCTTTGCCAAATTGTGACTACAAGAAGCTGAATAAAAATTATGTACATAAGTGGTTTTATATGTTTTACAGGTAGATCTCAAATGGTGTCAGAATAGAATTCTCAGCATACCATTAACATAACTTTCATTCCTCTGTAGGCTTCCAGCTGAAAATAAACTCCAGTCAGCTCCCTTATCTCTGCTCCCAATAGAAGAGAAAAGATAGCTAATCTTTCAGTACAATTAAGTATAGAGAAAAGATCAAGCCTTTTTCTAAAAGAACCAGATACCTCCTGCCAGAAAATTTATCTGTAAGGGTTATCAGGAGTTGTCTTAAAGTCAATCCCAAATATAAGAATCAGAGGACTTTCTGGGCTGCATTTGAGAAGACAGAGTGGCCTGACAATAAGATAAGTTGTGAAAAGCGGCACTGGTCTCAGCACAATTATCCTGAATTAAGAAAGGATAAGTGCAACGTGTTAAATGGTATATGCTTCGTTTTCCCACTATGATCAACCAGGCTTAATGTAGGATATATCCTAAGGGGTAAGTCAATTTATCCTACAACACTTGCCCTTAGCCAAATTATCCAACATTAGTGACTCCCAGAATTTGGCATGCTTCCCAAGAACTTTGAAAGACTTACAAAAACTGAGCTTGTTGGGTGCCACACCAGATTTTCTGATTTTAATAAGTTCCTAGATGATAATGCTGCCTTTCACTCTCAGGACACGCTTTGAGGACAACTGACCTCAAGTGCACTTGCTACGGAGTGAGTGTGCAACAGGAGGGAAAGGGGCAAGGCACAACGTTGGAAAGAGGACATAGCCCAAGGACTCAACATAAACAGTTTAGAATCACATGGGTCCTAGATGGCAGACAAGTCGACTTTGATTCGACTTTGATCCTCAGTCAGCAAGCTAAATGGCACAGCCGGAGGTGCCATGACAGCTCCAAGGCCCCGACAAAAGACCAAGGAGAAGGTGGTGGCCCAGTTCCTGGAAACCTCCACCCTTTCCCAAGAGTGATTGCAATAATCCCTCCACTCATTAGCGTATGAAATTACCCAGACTACAAAAACGACCATGCCACATTTTGTGTCTGCACTAGCCCTCTGCCAGGCCCATATTCTCTCTGTAGAGTATAAATAAGTCAGTGAGTTCAGTCACTCAGTTATGTCCAGCTCTTTGCTACCCCATGGACTGCAGCACTCCAGGCCTCCCTGTCCATCACCAACTCCTAGAGTTTACTCAAACTCGTGTCGATTGAGTCGGTGATGCCATCCAACCATCTCATCCTCTGTCATCCCCTTCACCTCCCACCTTCAATCAGGGTCTGCTCCAATGAGTCAGTTCTTCGCACCAGGTGGACAAAGTATTGGAGCTTCAGGTTCAACATCAATCCTTCCAATGAATATTCAGGACTGATTTCCTTTAGGATGGATGGGTTGGATCTCCTGCAGTCCAAGGGACTCTCAAGAGTCTCCTCCAACACCATAGTTCAAAAGCATTAACTCTTCAGCTCTCAGCTTTCTTTATATTCCAGCTCACACATCCATACATGGCTATCGGAAAAACCATAGTCTTGACTAGACAAACCTTTGTTGGCAAAGTAATATCTCAGTTTTTTAATATGCTGTCTAGGTTGATCATAACTTTCCTTCCAAGTAGGAAGTGCCTTTTAATTTCATGGCTGCAATCAGCATCGGAGCCCCCTAAAATAAAGTCAGCCGTTATTTCCACAGTTTCCCCATCTATTTGCCATGAAGTGATGGGACCGGATGCCATGACCTTAGTTTTCTGAATGTTGAACTTTAAGCCAACTTTTTCACTCTCCTCTTTCACTCTCATCAAGAGGCTCTTCAGTTCTTCTTCAATTTCTGCCAGAAGGGTGGTGTCATCTGCATATTTGAGGTAATTGATATTTCTCCTGGCAATCTTAATTCCAGCTTGGGCTTCATCCAGCCAAGCGTTTCTCATGATGTACTCTGCAGAGAAGTTAAATAAGTAGTGTGACAATATATAGCTTTGACGTACACCTTTTCCTGTTTGGAACCCGCCTGTTGTTCCATGTCCATTCTGACTGTTGCTTCCTGACCTGCATACTGATATCTCAAGAGGCAGGTCAGGTGGTCTAGTATTCCCATCTCCTTCAGAATTTTTCACAGTTTGTTGTGATCCACACAGCCAAAAGATTTTACATAGTCAATAAAGCAGAAATAGATGTTTTACTGGAACTCTCTTGCTTTTTCAGTGATCCAGTGGATGTTGGCAATTTGACCTGCCTTTTTAGAATCCAGCTTGAATATCTGAAAGCTCATGGTTCATGTATTGCTGAAGCCTGGCTTTGAGAATTTTGAGCATTACTTTACTAGCATGTGAGATGAGTGCAATTGTGCGGTAGTTTAAGCATTCTTTGGCATTGCCTTTCTTTGGAATTGGAATGAAAATTTACTTTTTCCAGTACAGTAGCCACTGCTGAGTTTTCCAAATTTGCTAGCATATTGAGTGTGGCACATTCACAGCATCATCATTTAGGATTTGAAATAGCTCAAATGGAATTTCATCACCTCCGCTAGCTTTGTTAATAGTGATGCTTCCTAAGGTCCACTTGACCTTGCATTCCAGGATGTCTGGCTCTAGGTGAGTGATCACACCATCATGGTTATCTGGGTTGTGAAGATCTTTTTTCTACAGTTCTGTGTATTTTTGCCACCTCTTCTTAATATCTTCTGCTTCTGTTAGGTCCATAAGATTTCTATCCTTTATTGAGCCCATCTTTCCATGAAATGTCCCCTTGGTGTCTCTAAAATTCTTGAAGAGATCTCTAGTCTTTTCTATTCTGTTGTTTTCCTCTATTTCTTTACATTGATCACTGAAGAAGGCTTTCTTATCTCTTCTTGCTATTCTTTGGAACTCTGCATTCAGATGCTTATATCTTTCCTTTTCTCCTTTGGTTTTTGCTTCTCTTCTTTTCATAGCTATTTGTAAGGCCTCCTCAGACAGCCATTTTGCTTTTTTTGCATTTCTTTTTCTTGGGAATGGTTTTGTTCCCTGTCTCCTGTACAATGTCCTGAACCTCCATCCTTAGTTCATCATGCACTTTGTCTATCAGATCTAGTCCCTTAAATCTATTTCCCACTTCCACTCTATAATTGTAAGGGATTTGATTTAGGTCATACCTGAATGGTCTAGTGGTTTTCTCTTTCTCCAATTTAAGTTTCAGTTTGCAATAAGGAGTGCATGGTCTGAGCCACAGTCAGCTCCTGGTCTTGCTTTAGCTGACTGTATAGAGCTTCTCCATCTTTGGCTGCAAAGATTATAATCAATCTGATTTCAGTGTTGACCATCTGGTGATGTCCATTTGTAGAGTCATCTCTTGTGATGTTGGAAGAGGGTGTTCGCTATGACTAATGTATTCTTTTGGCAAAACTCTATTAGCCTTTGCCCTGCTTCATTCCATACTCCAAGACTATATTTGCCTGTTACTCAAGTGTTTCTTGTGGAGAAGGCAATGGCACCCCACTCCAGAACTCTTGCCTGGAAAATCCCGTGGACGGAGGAGCCTGGTAGGCTGCAGTCCATGAGGTCGCTAAGAGTCGGACACGACTGAGCGGCTTCACTTTCACTTTTCACTTTTATGCATTGGAGAAGGAAATGGCAACCCACTCCAGTGTTCTTGCCTGGAGAATCCCAGGGATGGGGGAGCCTGGTGGGCTGCTGTCTATGGGGTCGCACAGAGTCGGACACGACTGAAGTGACTTAGCAGCAGCAAGTGTTTCTTGACTTCCTACTTTTGCATTCCAGTCCCCTATAATGAAAAAGACATCTTTTTTGGGTATTAGTTCTAAAAGGTCTTGTAGGTCTTCACAGAACTGTTCAACCTGAGCTTCTTCAGCATTACTAATGTTCTTCTCTCTAAATCTGAATAAACCCACTTACCTATCATTTTGTCTCTCATTGAATTATTTCTGTGATAATACATTAAGAACCTGAGCTTCATTAAGTCCTGAAACCAGGTAGCATGGGTTTTGGCTGGGTTTGAGTACCAGCCACGTGTGTTCAAGTCCCAGGCAGAGTTTTGGCCAGATTCAAGTCCCAGTCACATGTGTTCAAGTCTAAAGCAGGGTTTTGTCTGGGTTCAAGTCCCAATCTGAGGTACACAGTTTCAGGTGGCAACCATGAAGGGACAGTGATTAGGTAAGAAAAGGCATAGGGTTAGGTCTTGGTCCTAAAGAGGTCCTGAAACTAGGTACTTGGGTTTTGGCTGGATTCGGGTCCTAGCGATGTGAAGTCGCAATCTGAGGCAAACGGTTTCAAGTTCAAAGATAAAAATTTAAATTTAAGATTCAGAATATGTGCTGCTTCCATCATGTGGTAAAGCTGAATGACAGTTATAAGAACAACAGTAATAATGATAACAGAATAAGAATATTCTCTTTAAATAGGGATCAAAATTTGTGTGTTCCTTTTGCACTATTATTTTAGTAGGTTAGGTTTTTTTGAAAGAAAACAAGGGCTCTAACAGATCGCTACTAATACAAAAATATAAATGATATATAGAACTGCTTGTTTGCATACTATTCCTTAGGAGTTACATTGAAATTGTCTATCAAGCTTTAGCAGGGGGATTAGTTAAAAATCGGGTTCTTGGTGTATACCCCTAGATGTCATGATATTAGTCACCTCTGGGTCCCAGAATCTATTTGTTTAGAAGGGAGCCAAGTGATTCCTGAGTATGGTGCTAGTATACTCTATTCTGGTATATATCATCCCCAAATAACACTGTGAGGACACTAAAAGAATCAGGATATTCTTCTATTTTGCTGATAAGGAAATAGGTGTAGAGTAATAATGCATTGTCCAATGTCCCAAGATTGTAAGTGTTACTATCAAAATTCAAACTGATGTCTTTTGAGTTCCATTCTTCCATTCACTGTATCAAATCATATTAAAAATATGAGTGAGAATAGTGTTCATAATGTCCAATCTATTTGTACCAGTTGATATTGATACAGTGTTTTCTATTTGTTGGTACTTTTGTCAGTATCGTTGTTATTTTGGAATCTGGGATATCGAAAACATTTTCAGAGAACTTACAATCAAAAGAGAAAGAGTTTGAAGTTCATACTGAGTGTAACCGCTTTTGTCTGCTGCTGCTGCTGCTAAGTCGCTTCAGTCGTGTCTGACTCTGTGCGACCCCATAGACTGCAGCCCACCAGGCTCCGCCCGCCCTGGGATTCTCCAGGCAAGAACACTGGAGTGGGCTGCCATTTCCTTCCCCAATGCATGAAAGTGAAAAGTGAAAGTGACGTTGCTCAGTCATGTCCGACTCTTCGTGACCTCATGGGCTGCAGCCCACAAGGCTCCTGCATCCATGGGATTTTCCAGGCAAGAGTCCTGGAGTGGGTTGCCATCGCCTTCTCCGATTTTGTCCATACATTGCTGATAAAACCTCACAGTGAAATACACGGTTAAGCAAAGTCTTAAGACAAAAGAAGAACTTAATAAAGTGGTAAGACATGAGAACTGTTTTCTATCTGCTTAGCTTAGGAAACTTTATTTAAGTTATATGAAATAGGTCTGGTAAAATGCCAATGAGTAGTACTGAATCTACTTAATAAATGCATATCACTTCCTTCAAACTATATATATTTTTAAAACTTGTAGAAAATCCCAAAGTTTTCACCAGTTCTCTGCTTATAATTTGAAATACGTTTCATCATATGCCTTTCTCATAAGGCATAGTAAGCCTCACCTGAAATTAATTCCAAGTTTTAGTCCATTTGATCTCTTGACTCTTAGGAAAGAGGTTGATCTACATTCAACCTCATTCAGAAGTAAAGTTTCTATTTTCTTTTCAACAGCTCAGAGTTCAACTTCATGCATATTCACTCATACACTGGGACTTTTGTTAACAAATGAAACTGTGAGTGCAAGGAGAACACTTTCCAGTCCTCACCATGGATAGGGGGTGGATCAAAAAGAACTGTTAAATGATGATTAAGCTCTTATATCCCTGCAAGCTCCCTCTGACTGGCTAATAGAAAAAAGCTGGTGAAAACCCCCTTTCTCTGTTGTCAAGCCAACATTTATATTGTGAACACTATTTCAGCTGGGCTTCTTAGCAGTTTCATAAAAGAAGTCCATCAGGAATTTTTTTTTTTTTTTCCTATATGCCTTAGTCTATATGCTGCTTAATTGCAACGGAACATTAAGAGTTTCCTTCTGCCTTGCTCAGTGATTTCCCTCTTCTTGAATTTCTCTTTTCCATATGTGTTTAATATGTCAAACAATCATAGGTAAAAACCAAAAACCATATTCACCACATGCAAAAATAATAATAATTATGTGCAGCCTCCAATCAATACTCATGGCTTGCACACTAAGTATGGATTTTGTGCTTCACAACTCTAAGCAGACAAACTGAATATGCTTTAATCAATTTTGTTTTCATAGACTTTAGATCCCCTATTTTAATTAGCATAATGAACAAATAATTTCTTCCATCTCATCCTTGTCTCCAAGAAGAGTTCATTAAACTGATTGCATTTATCTTGTTAAAGAGAAAATTTCATTCCACCCTAACCCTGATTTAGTTTCATAAAGTTTAGCACTTATGAAAGTAGAAACAGTATAAACTTGTTCAGTTTTTGAACTTTTGATTCTAAATCCTTTAGTGAGCTGAAAGAATTTTCCTTACTAAGAAATGCAGTGAGTCTATATAAAAGCCTCTGTGGAATAAGATGTCAGTTCATCACTCCTTTGGCTTTCTAGTTTATGTGAAGGCCTTAGTCTTTGCTTCCATCCAACAATAAGATTGTTACCACCTGAGGGAAGTTGAACAGAATAAATTACTAGAAAACATTTCCTAGAATAAAGTTATGGTTTTGTTGTCATCGTCATTAAACACAGAGTGATTAAAACGGTTCTTCCCTACTCTTTCTGTTACTTAAAAACTTTCTTTTACTTTTGACATTGAATACCCATGATAACTAATAAATGCACATATTAGTTTATATTACACACTATAATCATATGATTCCTAGACTCTGACACTGACCTTACCACTCACTCATTTCTAACTTCACACTCTAAAATTCACTTAAATAACAACTTGTATTTTAACTTTAATTTGACACAATCATTTTTCTATACATTTGGCAGTATGGCCTAAGTCAACTTCTTAATTTGATATAATACACAGTTCTTCTGTGTAAGAAGAGAATTAACATTACATACTGACTCCTTCCTTGCTGTATTATTAGGTATAGATAGATAGAAAGTGAAGTTGCTCAGTCAAGTCCGACTCTTTGTGACCCCATGGACTGTAGCCCACCAGGCTCCTCCATCCATGGGATTCTCCAGGCAAGAACACTGGAGTGGGTTGCCGTTTCCTTCCCCAATTAGATATAAAGGTTTACTGATCAACCAAATATCTGTAACCAAGAAGACTCAGAATTTTAAGGGCTCTAATTAACTTTTCTAAAATTTGATTCACACAAGTTTTTTTTTTTTTTTTTTTAATGTGACAGTGTATATAGTTTCAGTTCAGTTCAGTCACTCAGTCGTGTCTAACTCTTTGCGACCCCATGGAACACAGCACTCCAGGCTTCCTTGTCCATCACCAACTCCCAGAGTTCACTCAAACTCATGTCCATTGAATTGGTGATGTCATCCAACTATTTTATCCTCTGTCATCCCCTTCTCCTCCCACCGTCAATCTTTCCCAGCATCGGGCCCTTTTCCAGTGAGTCAGCTCTTCACATCAGGTGGCCAAGTATCTGAGTTTCAGCTTCAGCATCAGTCCTTTCAATGAATATTCAGGACTTCCAATGAATATTCATTTCCTTTAGGATAGACTGGTTGGATCTCCTTGCAGTACAAGGGACTCTCAAGAGTCTTCTCCAACACCACAGTTCAAAAGCATCCATTCTTTGGTGCTCAGCTTTCTTTACAGTCCAACTCTCACATCCATACATGACTACTGGAAAAACCATAGCTTTGACTAGATGGGCATTTCTCAGCCAAGTAATGTCTCTGCTTTTTAATATGCTGTCTAGGTTAGTCATAGCTTTTCTTCCAAGGAGCAAGCATCTTTTAATTTCATGGTGGCAGTCACCATCTGCAGTGATTTTGGAGCCAAAATAATAAGTGTGTCACTGTTTCCATTTTTATCCACGTACAAATTTGATCAACTAAAGATTAAGGATGATTGTTTAGTGTGTATATAAATTTATGGATTTTGCAGAGAACTTTTTTATCATGATTGTTTCTGAAAATAATTTTGCAACCTTCTAAAATTCCATGTGAGTTCATTATTATATGAATAATAGGTTGAGTTTAAAAATTTTTATTTTCTGAGAATTTGAAAATAAAATCATACCATCCATGATAGTAGGCTTTCAATTTATGCAGAAAATTCAATGAGCATTTAAGTCTAAATCATGACACTTAATGATGTATCGTATATCAATGTGTAAAAAGTATGATCATAATTTCAAGGACTTTGTAATTTTGGAAATATGTAATTAGAGATACCTCACTCTAAGTATAATGAACAACAGCATCAGAAATTGCAAGTTTGAAAACCTCACAATCACTTGATAGATAATTATCTATGATATGGCCAGTATTCAAAAACTTGTTCTAACCCTTCACTGAGTTACATGTGAACAACATAGGCACAGACATTTTATTTAATTTACTATAAGTCATGAACACAGATTTTTTTTTTCCTTTCCCATGTTAAATGTGTTTCTTCCTATCTTGTTTAATATCCCCATTTAAAGTCCCTAGTATGGCACACCACTCCAGTGCTCTTGCCTGGAAAACCCCATGGACGGAGGAGCCTGGTAGGCTGCAGTCCGTGGGGTTGCTAAGAGTCGGACACGACTGAGTGACGTCGCTTTCATTTTTCACTTTTATACATTGGAGAAGAAAATGGCAACCTACTCCAGTGTTCCTGCCTGGAGAATCCCAGGGATGGAAGATCATCATGGGCTGCCGTCTATGGGGCCGCACACAGTTGGACACGATTAAAGAGACTTAGCAGCAACAGCAGCAGAAGTAACAGTCTTCTTAAACCAGTGGATATTTAAAGAATTAATATACTTCCCAATACTACTACGCCAGTTCAGTTCAGTCACTCAGTTGTGTCTGACTCTTTGCAGCCCCATGAATCTCAGGACACCAGGCCTCCCTGTCCATCACCAACTCCCGGAGTTCACTCAGACTCACGCCAATCAAGTCCATGATGCCATCCAGCCATCTCATCCTCGGTCATCCCCTTCTCCTCCTGCCCCCAATCCATTCCAGCATCAGAGTCTTTTCCAATGAGTCAACTCTTCGCATCAGGTGGCCAAAGTACTGGAGTTTCACCTTTAGCATCATTCCTTCCAAAGAAATCCCAGGGTTGATCTCCTTCAGAATGGACGGGTTGGATCTCCTTGCAGTCCAAGGGACTCTCAAGAGTCTTCTCCAACAACACAGTTCAAAAGCATCAATTCTTCGGCGCTCAGCCTTCTTCACAGTCCAACTCTCACATCCATACATGACCACAGGAAAAGCCATAGCCTTAACTAGACGGACCTTAGTCGGCAAAGTAATGTCTCTGCTTTTGAATATACTATCTAGGTTGGTCATAACTTTTCTTCCAAGGAGTAAGTGTCTTTTAATTTCATGGCTGCAATCACCATCTGCAGTGATTTTGGAGCCCCCCAAAAATAAAGTCTGACACCGTTTCTCCATCTATTTCCCATGGAGTGACGGGACCAGATGCCATGATCTTAGTCTGCTGAATGTTGAGCTTTAAGCCAACTTTTTCACTCTCCTCCTTCACTTTCATCAAGAGGCTTTTTAGCTCCTCTCCACTTTCTGCCATAAGGGTGGTATCATCTGCATATCTGAAGTTATTGATATTTCTGCAGGCAATCTTGATTTTAGCTTGTGTTTCTTCCAATCCAGCGTTTCTCATGATGTACTCTGCATAGAAGTTAAATAAGCAGGGTGACAATATACAGCCTTGATGTACTCCTTTTTCTATTTGGAACCAGTCTGTTGTTCCATGTCCAGTTTTATCTGTTGCTGCCTGACCTGCATATAGGTTTCTCAAGAGGCAGGTCAGGTGGTCTGGTATCCCCATCTCTTTCAGAATTCTCCACAGTTTATTGTGATCCATACAGTGAAAGGCTTTGGCATAGTCAATAAAGCAGAAATATATGTTTTTCAGGAACTCTCTTGTTTTTTCCATGATCCAGCGGATGTTGGCAATTTGATCTCTGGTTTCTAAAACCAGCTTGAACATCAGGGAGTTCACGGTTCATGTATTGCTGAAGCCTGGCTTGGAGAATTTTGAGCATTACTTTACTAGCGTGTGAGATGAGTGCAA